>AWOL01S0122998.1:0-31380 GCA_000715115.1 Nicotiana otophora
TATACGGGTTAAGGCCATTGCCTTACCTAATAGTGAGGGTAGAAGTGTGGTGGCTTTCTTGAAAGGAAATATTTTTACAAGATTTGGTACTCTGCAAGCAATCATAAGTGACAGATGGTCATATTTTTGCAACAAGGCTTTCGACACTTTACTTAGCAAGTATGGTGTTACCCACAAAGTGACAACAACTCCCTATCACCCACAAGCTAGTGGTCAAGTGGAAGTCTTCAATCGGGAGATAAAGAATATTTTGTCCAAGACGATGAATGAAAATCGGACGGATTGGTCTAAGAAGTTTGATGATGCTCTATGGGCATATAAGACGGCTTACAAAACACCTATCAAAATGTCCCCATACCGATTGGTGTTCTATAAAGCTTGTCATCTTCTGGTGGAACTAGTGTACAAGGAAATATGGGCCTTGAAGAAATTAAATCTTGATTGGGATGTAGCCGCTAACTTGTGGGTTGCACACTTGAATAAATTGGATGAGTTCCGGTAACATGCATATGAGAGTTCGTCCTTGTACAAAGAAAAGATAAAATATCTTCATGACAAGTATATTTGGAACAAGGGGTTCAAGTCCGATGATCTAGTGTTATTGACCAACTAAAGATTGAGAATGTTTCCCGGGAAGATCAAGTCAAAGTAGAGTGGTCCTTTTGAAATTTTTGGTGTGACACCTTTTGGTGTCTTGGACTTGAAAAACAAGAAAAATGAAATATTTTGAGTCAATGGTCACCGGGTGAAGTACTATTTGGGAAAAGTTGGAAAGAGCCACGTGGTGGTGGTTTTTTACTTCACTTGAGGATGCTATGACATTGCATCGTGCTATGACATTAAATAAGGTACTTCTTGGGAGGCAACCCAAGTTCTTTTCCCTTTTCTCTTTTAGTTAGATGTTGTTTGTTGCTTTTAACTTGATTTGAAGTGTGTTGCAGGGATTAATGTTGGATGTAAAATGATGGTTGAAGTGGTATCATACACTGCAGAAAAATGCGGACCACAATTTTCTTAGTGTGGCTGCAGAAAAGAAATGATGACCGCAGAAAATCCTGTGCGACCGCAGATATCATCTGCGGACCATAATTGAAAGGATCATTTCAACTGCCAAATGAAGGTCCTTTGAAACTTTCTCCCAATAGTGCGGAGTAAGTTTGCGGACCATCACGATTTATGCGGTTGCGTAAGCACACTATCAGATAAGTGGTTGAACTAAAGTGTCAGAAGTGCAGTCGCACAACTATGTCCTTCACTGATGGCAAGGTAACTAAGTGCGTACCGCACTTGAAATTGTGTGGCCGTACTCGTCTCTTTATATCCTCAATCTATTCTAAGTATAAATAGAACAATGGCCCCTCCTTTTACACTTTTCACCCGCTTCACTCTCACATTATTACTTTGAGAAGTTGCCCGATTACTTGCACTTTGGATCAATAACAACCCTTCATTCACTTGGATCTTAGTACACTAGAACTATCTAGTATGCATCACTTCAATCTTGTTAATTTTATTTTTGAATTTATTTTGACTTTTTAACTTCTTTTTAGGTCATCTATTATTGCATTCCTTCAATGTATCATTGTGGATAGTTTAGCATTGGGTAATTGTCAAAGCATGCTTAGATAGGGTTGCGTTGTTTTTTATCATGTCTGTACCATGTTGCCTAGTAGGATTGAACACAATTTTTGCATAACCTAGGTTAAAAAGACTTGTATCCGTTACTATTCTTGATTTTGCAGACTGCACTAGAAATTGTACGGTCAGCAAACTTCTGTTTGGGTAGCTTGAAGGCTAACTGTGTGTGCATTCTGCACTTGAATTGTGCGAACCGTAAATTTTATTATGCAAACACAGAGTAGGTCTGCACTGATAATCAGAGAACCTACTCTCTGAGCATCTCAAGTGCAGACCGCAAAATATATTTGTGCGGAGCGTAGATGATTTTTGCGGCCGCAGAGTGTAGTCACACTGTCTATCAGAGAGCTGACCTTGAGAACTGAGCACAACTGTGATGAAGTGCGGTCCATATTTGAAATTGTGCAGTCCGCACTTCCACTCTGCGGACCACACTTCAAAATATGCGGACCG
Organism: Nicotiana otophora; assembly: GCA_000715115.1. NCBI lineage: Eukaryota > Viridiplantae > Streptophyta > Magnoliopsida > Solanales > Solanaceae > Nicotiana > Nicotiana otophora. The sequence goes on from AWOL01S0122998.1 coordinate 2,092, forward strand.
CACTTGGTCCTTGTCTCTTACATGTTGCAATCTTGAAACCTCACTACTTCTATGATGTCCTCACATTCTTCTATGACTTTTTATTGTTTACGACATGAATGTCAACTAACAAATCTCTTTGTGTATACACAGACAATGGTGCGATCAAGATGCCGAGGAGAATCTTCAAAAGGAAGAAGAGAATCAACAAGGGACAAAGGCAGAGGTGCCATACACCCGAGTGTACAAAGAGCTATTACAAAGAAAACTACTGCAATGCCCCATCTAGGGAGGCCTCAAAGGGGAATTTTGTGTCTCTACTTGAGGAGAACAAAGAAGAGAAATTTAGGACACAGGGGTAGTCTGAGCCTCTAGATGTACCTTCCACATCTCACAGTACCTCCCAGAGTTCCGTTAGTGACAGTCATGAGTCCAACGCAGCTACTCCGGACTTTGATTCTGATGATGACCCAGATGATGGGAGACGGGGAGCAAGTACACAGACAGGCATGGCTCAGAATTAGAAGAAGGTTATTTTGGAAGACCGTTTCTTGAGTTTGCAAGCATATACAAATTTCCGTATATGGTGGAAGGAGAGATCTCTGAATCACGAACGACAATTCCTACTCAAAGACTTAGACAAATACAACCTCGCAGTCTTAGAGTAGTTTACCAAGAGAAAGGGGTGGATACAGTTTACTAAGAAGCCGGTGGACATGAAGGAGCATCTTGTCCTGTAATTCTATGCCAACACGGCGCATATTCTCAAAGGGAGAAAGATCACCAAAGTGCGCAACTTAAAAGTAAAGTTTGGTCAACACACTTTGAATGCGTACTTGGGATTTGATGATGTGGAGCCAAAGGAATATTTGGCAAAGTTGGCTTTTAAGGAAGAGGCTAGACCATGGCTTGTTGAGATTCTCGCACCTGTACCTACTCCCCCTTGGATAGGTGCCGGGGTGCACCTCCTGCGCAACACTCTGAGCTTTGAGGCAAAAAAGGTGGCAAACCTTTGTGTGCAAGATATTTGACCCGTGCTTAAATGAGAACAACTTGACCCTGTCAAGAGCTGTATTGTGGCACAGTAGGGTAACACATCTTACCCCTACCCCAATACTATTGATGAGTATTTGACTGATGCCAAGGTGGAGACCAGAACATTTGACACCAAGGTCAAGCCGACAGGGCCATTTGAGTGGTACAAGTTGCAATACATGAGGAACCCAAAGAAGAGTATTCGGCCTTCTACTATTGCTGGCGAGTCTCATAAGCCGGTAGTTGTATCTCCTGGTCCATATGATATTCCATCTACTTCACCTGAGCCTTCCACCAGTGCCACAACTACCATCCCTAAGCCACCATCCTCAACCCCTACTACGTTGCCTATTCCACCTCCAAGGCCGGTGTCTATGCCTGCAGGCCCATTGTCTACCTTGTGGGTCTCTCAGACACTTGCAAGCCTCAACAACTTGATGCAGATAACCACTTCAAAGTTGTCTAAGATCTCCAATACAGTTGCAGGGCAGTCATCTTTACATGCACCATTAGATTCCTCTAACATAGATAAGAAGCTCAACAAGGTCTTGGACAACTAGAAAGTGATCATGGATACACTGGTACAGTATGGTGCAATGATTGAGCGGTTGACCAAGCAGGTAAAGAAGATGAGAAAGACACATGCCAACAAGAAGTTAGTTGATGCACTTCGAGAGGAGGTGACCAGGGTAGCTGAGGCCAGTGATTTTCTCTTTGACATGCTACTAGACCCCGCCCAGCCTCACCCAGCTCCGTCATCTCATTAGGATCCCGTTGCTCATAGGAGCTATTCCTTGTATACAACACTGCTGAAGCAGTGCATGATATGTTTAGCTCTCAGGCCGCTCCCGCACATGATGATGACTTCATTCAGTTAGCTGAGCTAGCTGGTATTGATCCTCTTGGTGACACTTTGATGATCGAGGACACTTAGGGGGTTTTTCGCCCTCTCTGCTCTTTGATCTTATTTTACTACGCATTGGGGATAATGCTTCTTTTTATTTGGGGGTGGAGAATTCTATATTTGATGATGATTGGATATATTTGACAACATCAGAATGTAACAATTGGATGATTCTACTTTTTGTTATCTTTAGTAGTTGTTACATTTATTAGTATCTTTAATTGTGTTTGTTTTGGTACTTTTTATGTTTTTCTTATTATTGTTTATAATAAATCTTTGATTTTCTTAATGTCACGGTAAGAACCAGGTGGCTCTTCCCGAGGATGGATAGCGTGACAACTTTCTTAAGGGAATGAGTCAATTTCATGTTTAGGTAATAGTAGTAGTAAGTAATAATGAATAAAAGCCCTAATTAAGTTATTCTATAAAAAGAGCTATTTATGCTTCATGTGGTACCAACATACTTAACTGCATGCTTATGGTTTGAAACAAGGTCTTTGGAAGAAATAGCTCTAGTACAGTGACATTGAGGTTCTTGAGTTGACTTCGATAATTATTAGATGGTTGAAAGGACCATAGTGATCTTTAACTTGACTGTGATCATTGTGGGTTTTAGACTCTATCTTCTTTTACGGTCTAGTTGCATGAGAGGTGAGATGAATTCTTGTTGCTAGTCCAAGTACATGAGTGAATAGTCTAAAAATTGCCCGAATGTGTTTCAAGGAGAAATTCTAAAGTTTGCTTGGTTTGAAAAATGATTGTAGGCTTTCCTTTGACAGTTTGAGCTTTCCATTGACACCCTATGATCGTTATCCCTAGTTAACCCATTTGAGCCTTTAGCCTTTCTCTGTTGGTAACCATGCTACAAGCCTTTACCCATTTGAATATCCTCTCTTGGCACCCGAACCTTCCTTAGCACTCATATGTAATAAGTAGCTCAAAGCCTAAGTTTGAAAAAAAAGTTGAGGAATCTAAAAGAGGTATCAAGACATTGAAAGGAAAGAAAATAATTTATCTTCATGAAAGAGAAAGTAAGAAAATAAAGGACAAAAAGAAAACACAGAAAAGAGAGATTGATGAAATTCAAGTGAAGCAAGTATCTCTAGCATGAGCATCAAGTGAGAAAAAGAAAGAAATGAACAATAACGAGTAATGGCAAGTCTCTCTAGCCCCCAAGAAAAAGAAATGCATCTAAGGGTTTGGCAAGTGTGAGCCAAGAAATGAAAAGTTGAGTGCTTAATAAAGGGTGTAACCACTTATCCCATATGGTATCCTACCCCAATGAAAAGTGGAGTGCTTAAGGAAGGGTGTACTTGAAGCTCCACTTGTGATATTCCTTTGTGAGAGAAGAGTGAAGCATTTATTGCTCTAGAAATTGAGTGTTAAATCTTGAAGTGAGCATGGCAAATGGAAGGTAGAGGATGAAGAATTTGGAGTCCACCATGATAAACATGAAAGAACAAGATTCCTTGATGACTGAAGCCAATTCTTGAAGCTCAAATATCACACTAGAATTACATGCAAGTCGCATATGTTTGAAACAATTGATACCTTGTTGAGAATGCATGAGTATTGTGGGTAATTTATGGTCCCAACTAAGTATGAATGACTTACAAGTGACTCTTTGAAATGAACTTTCACTTAGGGGAGGTGGGAACTAATCTAGTTGCTTGAGGACAAGCAAAGGCTTAAATTTGGGGGAGTTGATAAGTATGGATTTTAACCTCCTATTGGTACCTTATTGCTTTAGTTCTTAGTCCGAAAGTAGTGATTTCTATTTCTGAATCTAATGAAAATGTGTGAATTGCAGGCATGCTGGATTATGTGAGTTCAATGAAGAAATTTAACTTTAAAAGGAGATATCCCATCTCAAATAATCAAAGAGCAGAAGCGCAAAGAGTTGTGCGGCCCGTAGAACTTATTCTGCAGCCACAAATGTAGGTGCAACCCGCAGAGAATGAACTGCGGGCACAAGCTAACCCCTAAAGCTTTAGAGTATTTTAGCAGTAGTGCGGTCTCTATACCAAATTGTGCGGCCACAAAAGCTATTCGCACTGACAAGATTGACAGATCAGAGAAGATGCAAAAGACCAAGTCTGAAAACTCCTTGAAGCGCGGTCCGCAACCAAATTGTGTGGCCGAAGAAGATGATGTGTGGCCGCAAAAGTTATTACGCGGCCATAGAATCCCTCCTACTGCAAGAGCATCATATGAAAGTGTGGATCGATGCTGAATTATGCAGCCGCTGAAGCTCCCGAAAAGCATTTTTGTCAGCAAATTTTAGAGCACTCTAAATAGATGAGAAACACTTTTTGAGGGCAACTTTTGTACTGTAGCAGCTGGTAGCGGTTAGACTTAGCTATTTTGGGCAATTTGTAACTACAATTAGAGAAGGCCCATTAATTTTACCTTTTAATTTTAGTTTTATATCTTCAATTACTTCTTCTTTTTAATTTTTTACGTCTTTGATCATGAGTAGCTAGATTTTATCTAGGGTTGTGACCCAGCCCTAGTCCGTAAAACTTATGGGTTTCTAATATTAATGCTTGTTATTGATTGGGTGTATGTTATTTAGTCTTGTTTATGCTTTATATCTAGAGTAAATGATTGCAAACATTAATTCATGCATATTTGACTTAGTTCTTACTTGAGAAAGAGGAACCTAGTCTAGGAAACCTTTGCTAACAAGAAATTGAACTAGTTGAAGTTTTGATTAGTTTGATTAAAGAATTTAAACTAGAGATAAGGATAATCCCACTTAGACTCATATCAATTATTTAGACTGCTACCCATTTGGTCTTGAGAAAGCCAATTTGGACATAATCCCTCTATGACCGGAAAGTATTGAGTAAGTACTTGAGCATTGAGAGTCATAACATACTCCGACCTACCAAACAAGCATATAGTTACTCTACCCATTAGGTTTACACCTAGGTGAATGTTACATCCCTAGGATTTTCTCTTACTTGATAAAAACACCAAAAAGATTTCATTCACTATTTGCTTACTAGTTAGTTCAAGTCAATTTAGATAACAATTTTTCACTGTTGTTTGAAAGTTAAATCTATTTATTTCAAGTTCTTTTCTTAAGTGTTTACCTTAGCATCAATCTAAACTCCTTATGGATTCGATACGGACTTGCGTTGGGTTTTATAATTTCAACGACCGTTTCATACTCGTTAATTGGTGTGAGTTGGACGTGATCATGCTGTCCAAGTGAATTTTAAAAAAAATCCTTGGTGTCAAGAACGTTATCTAATTCAAATTAACAGATTAATTCTAGATCAACCCTCAACTCTATCAACAACACCATTCAAAATACTTGCTTTCTCTTTAAAGCTTCAAACTTAGCCTTTAATAGCTTCTCGTGATTTCACCATTCATTAACGAAATAAACTCTACCAATATCTACTACAATTATATATCACATATATCAAGACCAATATAAAAGAATTGCCTTTTTGAAGCTTTCTCATGAAATCCGTTATTGTAGCTGCTGTAATGTAAGTTGTTAAATTAAATTTTCACCTTCCTTTCGTTGAAGTATAGATACAAGAGCAACAAGGTCTGCTACGTTTTTAATCCATTAAACTCCTCGTCGTTACAGTAAAAAATAGGGCAAAGCTTTGATTTCCTCACATCCCTGTGTAATTCGAATCTAGCAATTACTCCGTGACTTATCACTACTTGCTGTCACAAGAAGTAGCTGTCATGACGCAAACTCTCACCAATGATCGTGATGACACCTAATTCTAACCCGCTAGGTACAACAATCATAATCAACCAAAACAAGACAAATAAATATTAATCCATCATCAAGTTAAAGATAAAGCATAAATATGTCTCAAACCGTCAACCAAATACAAAAAATACAATAACAATCACCAAAAATTCGGTAATACAAAGTCATGAGCAACTAAATATGGTACAACTGGATCTCAAAATAAAAGTATTATCTCGATGGAATAACAGTAGAATGGATAAGAACGGGACTCCATAAGCTGCAGATTAATAATGACAACTCACCACGAAGTCTCCAATCAACTTCTAAGCGCCCTCTTGAACGCACTAGGTTCATTGCCAATATAAAAGTGTAGTATGAATACAAAAATGACGTGTACTTACTAAGTATCAAGTCTAATCTCAAAGAAATAGTAGCAAGCTTTTTGACAAAAATATGATACTCATCTTCACAACCCGAGCAGTTCATAATAGTATGAAATCACAGAGTTTAACCAAGAACAATAAATATAACATCAGGGTGTAAAAATCATAGATAGAATAAACATATTTGTCAAACCAGATAACCAAAATATAATTCAATTTCCATATTCGCATATAATAATAATAATATGCACCAAGTAGCACTTATATGAATGCATCTAAATGAGTCTCGGATGATCACGCATGCCCAGAATTCAATCATAACAAATATCTAGCACATCTCATATGCTCCAACATAATCCAACACGCCCCACGTGCTCCAACACAATACACGTATCACCTGCGCTCATAGTGTCATGTCCCGAATCATGGCCTGGGCGTAACACGGCACTCAGTGCCTAACTACATGTGACCGAGCGAACTAACTGGATGGCTGGATCAACATGTGGTATAATTGTAAGATGAATATAAACATACAATATGCCGATCTACTAAAGAGTCTGACTGAAATATCATAAATGCAGAAAGTACTGAAAACGTCTGCAAGTATAAATGAGTAGCTGACAAGGCTAACACATAAAAGCCTGCTACTATCTGACTGACTGGACTATAATCTACGAAGCATCTAAAGAATACTGAAATACTTACTATTTACCGGGACAAGATCCCTAGTATACCTTATTAACTAAAATACCATAAAGACTGAAAGAAAAGAGGGATAATACCCCAAAAATACTGGGGCTCACCAATAGCTGATACGAGATACCCTAGCAACCAGAGTCGTCAACTTGTAAATCGTTACATGCATCGCGAGATGCAGGTCCCGGGCAAAAAGGGACGTCAGTACATTTGAATTGTACTGGTATGTAAAACAATTGAAAGAGAGAATTGTAAATACATAAACTGAAACTGAACTAATAACTGATAACTGAAAACTGAACAAATAACTGAGAATTGATAACTGATAAACTGATAACTGAACAAGGAATAAGGATATGAATACTCCCTCTTCTGAATGATGAACAACCTGTTTATCTGATAAACTACAGCCTCATGCCCAATATATATGTGCACAAGCTACGGCCTCAGGCCCAAGTATACGTATATATAATTACGGCCTCAGGCCCAAAGATGCATAAAGCATAAACTACAGCCTCGGGCCCAAATATGCATAAAGCATGAACTACGACCTTAGGCCCAAATATAGGTGTTCAACATTCAGGATTTAAAATAAGAAACTCAGAATCATACTGCAATATATGATACTAAAATACTGAACCCTACTGAGTTACATGATACTGAAATGTTGAATATGACTCGATTGTAATACGTATTCATAATAAAATGATCTGTCATAACTGAAACTCATGGGATATTCAATGAATTATGAAACCATGTCATCTAGAGAATAGAAGTTCTACAACTATTCATGGAACTGAGGCATAATTACTTTATGAGGAAATTTGTAATAGCTATAAGAATTAGACGTAGGGAGAATCATAAGCATTCTCAAACGTAGAGATTTACCCTCAAATACCTTAACTTCCTACTCTTGAGCGTAATACAACGTTTGTCAACTCTTGAGCGTAATACATCTTCTATTTTAATCTATAACAATACAAGTCAAAGGGATTCCATATTAGCAATAATACTCGTGTTTGGTCACTTAGGCATTTATCAAATACTTGGTGGGTGTAAAGCTTCATAGTCCTTATTAATGGTGTTTCTACATTCAATAACCCATTCTCTTGCTCCTAGATAAAGTCTAAAATCTCAAATGGTTATAATCAACATCATTCTTCATCACCCATAAGATAAATAACACCTTTAACTAATAATCAACAACCCAAACCTAGAAACGTTCATGCTTTTCTGTCAAACCCTTCAACTCATATCCCATGAACTAGGGTCTATAGTCATTAATCCAATACTATAATCAAGTAGAGGGTGAAGATATTACCGTTTTGACGTTCAATCCTCTTGAATTCGAGTCCTAGAGTTTATTTTCTCAACAGTGATGTCCCAATCCAACATCTAATGATTTTAAGGGTTTATACATGTTACTAAAGTGTTGAAGAATTGAAATTAACTTAGAATCACCATTAGAACTCACCTTGGATGGTGGAGGGACCTTGGGGGAGGGTAGGTTCTTAAGAGCTTCCCTTTCTAGAGCAAGTTTTTGTGTTTTGGGGTGTAGGGAACGAAGTAGGGCTTTAAAAATGACCCCCCAGGTGTGCTCCCAGGAACCTGAATGCCCAACCATGTACCTAACGTGCAGAAAGGCAGTAGCACTACCACAAGTGCGCGGCCGCGCACAGGACCATCCGGGCACGCACTTGGCGCACATACTGTGCATTGCTCAATAAAATGCACATAACCTTTTGCATAGATATCCGTTCAGGCTCCAAAATATATCATTGAAAAAATATTGCAAAGGGCTACAACTTTCATGTTTTGAGTTTTCCCAAATTCCTTACACATGTTCACTACATCCTGCTTCAAGACAAACATTTTATAAACTTAGTGATTTTATCGAATCTTATACACCTCACTCTCCGTCTTGATTCTACAATAACTATTTCCATGCATACTCATACCGGTAGAACTTCACATGTCCAAAATATAACATTACTACTTATTTAACATATTCATACCTAAGCCGAATTTATGGGGTGTTACACATAGGGTCCAATATAATATGGGTGATCACCTGACTCCGGAGGGATGGATCCATAAACAAGCACCGCATAGAAACTCATTATACCATACATATTAATATCACACTAATTGCACGGGCATGAACCATCATACAATAATAATATCAATATACTCAAAATATCCTTGTAACAACTCGACTAGTCATTTTGAGTATTAGAGACTCGTTCCTCTATTTGATGCTTCTCGTAGTCTCTTTTGATATTTTGTGACTTGTGGATGGATTGGTTTGGTTCCAAGAAAGTTTGGGAGTGAATTGAAATACTTAGTTTTATTTTTGTAAGCTTACGTAGTAAGCGTTGATCAAGGTTTTACTTTTGATTCAACGACCTCGGATTGGTGTTTTGATGGTTTCAATTAGTTTGTATGGTGAGTTTGTATTTGAGCGCATGTTCAGATTTAATTTTATAGATTCCTTAAAGATTTTAACTCTATTTATTGAATGTTGGCAACTTGAAGAATTGGAGGTTTATAGGTTTGCCCAATAGTTGACTTTAAGGATTTTGGGATCCGCTTGGTATCTAAGGACTTTGGATAGGTTCAATTGGTTGAATAGAACTTGTGTGCAATGTTTGATTGTAATCTGGAAGGTCTAAGTGTGATTCGACGTATTCGGTGAAGTTGGAATATTTGAAAATAATAGATAGTTTGATCTTCGATTAGTAGTTTTGTTTTTCTTTTTGATGTTTTGAACTGTGAAATAATTTGGATAAGGTATTCAGACTTGTTGGTATGATTGGACAGAGTCCCAGGAGGTTCGGGTGAGTTTCGGACCACCCGGAGCTTGTCTGAGATGGCTGATTTTGCTGGTGTCTGGTGTGCATCATGAACGCAGGGGGAGGATCGCATTTGCAAAGAAGAAATTTGGCCTGGATGTTTTGGCTTTCACATTCGTGTAGGAGGAGTCGTGTTCGCGAAGGGTTCTAGATCATTGGCCTTCACTTTCGCGAATGAGCTGGTCTCATTCGTGTGAGGCGAGGTGAATGTACTTTGCGTTCGCGATACTCCAGTCGCGTTCATGAAGAAGGTTTTGGGGTACATGAAGAAGTATGCTTCGTGACCATGATGCTTGGCCGCATTCACGAAGGGTAGTCCTGGACAGACCAATTAAGTTGTGAATTTCGGAATATTGACTATTCTTTCATATTTTGAACCTTATACTTGGAGATAAGCGGTTTTCAAGGAGATTTTTATACAAGGCAAGAGAGTAAGTAATTTCAATTCATTTGTAATTATATTTAAAGAATCAATATGGATTTCTAACCCATAAAATAAGGATTTAAAGTGTAAAAATTAGAGTTTTTGGTATGAACTTAAGAGAGTGATTTTGGGTGTTTTGAACATGAAATTGGAATCTGATTTGGAATATACCTATATATTTGGACTCGTGAGATTATGGATAATAAAGATCTACCTCTAGACTCAAGTTTTGACTGAATGAGCCTGGATTAACTTTTGTTGACTTTTTGAAAATTGATTAAAGATTGAAGCTTTATTTTTTGAGATTAAATTCTATAGCATCACTTGACTCATGTGACTAATAATTGACTAGATTTAAGTCGTTAGGAGATGGATTTGAAAGGAAAGGAAATTTTGGAAGATTCCAGGTGTTACCTAGTGGAGGTAAGTCTCTTGTCTATCTAAGAGAGAATTCGCCCTATAGGTGATCTATATGCTATTTTTTACTTGATTTAGGAGCCACATATATGCGAGGTGACGAGCGTATATGCATAGCTAGGTTATGATCATATCTAATAGAGTTTGGCTTATGAATATGTGTTATTTAGATGACTCATAATTATAATATAGAAGCATGTTTAAGGTTATGACTTGCTAAATTGGGCATAAAGGATTATATTCCCATGTTGAGCTTTCTTATTAAGCCGTAGTCATACACTTGTCTTATTTGACTCATAATTTGGTAGTTAAATAGATTAATTTACTCATGTTAAATGTTATGACTAGAATTTGAATGTTGAAATAGCTTGTTGAACTGTTGTGATAAATTGAATTACATGAATAGCCATAGTCATCTTTTAGCCATGTGAGATGTTATCCGCATTTCTATTGTCATGTTCATGCGCCTATAATTATATTATTTCATATACATATGTATGATATGGAGAGATGGATAGTGAGAAAAGTTAAGGATTTTGGCACTAAGGATATTATGAGCGAATATTGATCATTGGTGATTCCTCATCGAGTGTCAAATGATCAATGCTTGGTTATGGATGCCTCCCTCCGGAGTCAGGTATTTACCTATATTTATTTTGGAACTATGAGCATAGGCACTAGAATTTGATGCTTGGTTTGGACACCTAGCATGTGTCAGGAACATGGATTTATGTTGTGAGGTATTAAGAAGGGATTATGAGAATGCACATTTATGTATCTTAGACTCATGAAACAGATTTTATATAAATATTGGTTGATATACAACATATATTTATGCAAGGATTGTGGTATTTGATATCTGATTCAATCCCTTTTATCTGCAAGCATGCCTAAACTCCAGATGTACTCTATCTCTAGACTTTGTATCTATTTGATGATCATGCTTTACTTCATACCTTATTTATGCTTTCACCGGATTATTAGAATGTTAGCAACTGTCGATGTCAGCCCCTCACCACAATTTCTGTGAGGCTAGACTTGATACTTACTGAGTACCATATTTTGTACTCATACTACACTTCTGCACATTTTTGTGCAACTTTCGAGATAGGCACTAGTGGTACCCATCCAGCGGAGTAGGAGTACTTGTTGGAAACATCATGGTAAGCTGCTTTACTTGATCCGATCCGCAACATTTGGAGTCCCCTTCCCTACTTAGCCATCTCTAACTATGTATTTCCTTTTCAGACAGATATTATTGTTAGTTGAGACTAGTTAGTCTTGTTAAATGCTTGTGAGAATGTGACACCGGGTTTTGGGGTGTGTGAGACAGTTGTGGTCATGTTTAGACCCTATCTGAGACTTATGTATATCATGATGTTATTTTGAGGCTTATTCCGCTTTCATATCTATATCATAACTCTATTAATGACTTAATAAATGGATTTTATTAATGTTATTGGGTGTTGGCTTGCCTAATAAGTGAGTTAGGTGCCATCACGACCTTTCGTGGGATTTTGCATCACTCCTTGCCCAGTCAGCTATAGAGGGAGGATATATAGTGAGAGGTCACCCTAGAGGAGGGGGTCAGGTCGGTGGAGGTCCTACTAGTGGCAGACAGGCTCGTTGCTATGCTTTTCCTGCCTGAGGCAGTGGCCTCAGATGCTGTTATCACAGGTATGATTTCAGTTTGTTATAAATATGCTTCTGTGTTGTTCGATATGGGGTCAACTTATTCATATATGTCATCATATTTTTCTCCTTATTTGGATGCCTCGTGGTTTTCTTGATATTCTTATTCATGTATCTACACCTGCTGGTGATTTTATTATGGTGGATCATGTATATCAGTCTTGTGTGGTTACTATTAGGGGTTGTGAGAGTAAGGTTGATCTTATGTTGCTAAATATGGTAGATTTTGATGTAATTTTGGGTATGTATTGGCTATCTCCGTACCATGCTATTCTTGATTTTCACGCTAAGGTTGTGACATTGGCCATACCAGGATTACCAAGGTTGGAATGGTGGGGTTCTTTTGGTCATACCACTAGTAGGGTGATTGTATTTCTGAAAGCTCAGTGTATGGTTGAGAAGGGGTGTTTGGCGTACCTGGCTTTTGTTAGGGATACTAGTGTCGAGACTCATACTGTTGATTTAGTCTCAGTAGTGAGGGAGTTTCCAAAATATGTTTCCTTCAGATCTACTGGGCATGCCACCCGATAGGAATATTAATTTTGGTATTGATTTAGTGTCGGACACTCAGCCTATATCTTTTTCATCGTATCACATTGCTCTAGTGGAGTTGAAGGAATTGAAGGATCACTTGCAGGAGTTATTGGATAAGGGATTCATTAGGCCGAGTGTTTCTCCTTGTGGTGTGCGGGTGTTATTTGTGAAGAAGAGGGACTATTCTATGAGGATGTGCATTAATTATAGGCAGTTGAATAAGGTCACTATCAAGAACAAGTATTCATTACCTCGCATTGATGATTTGTTTGATCAGCTTCAGGATGCTAGAGTGTTCTTGAAGATTTATTTGAGGTACATTACTAAGATGGATTTTAGGACTCGTTATGGACATTATGAGTTCTTGGTGATGTTCTTTGGTTTGACTAATGCTCCAGCAGTTGTCATGTACTTGATGAACAGTGTGTTCCAGCCATATTTAGATTCTTTTGTAATTATATTCATTGATGATATCTTGGTATATTCCCGTAGTGGGGAGGGAGCATGAGCAGAATTTGAGGATTGTGCTTCAAATTCTGAGGGAAAAGAAATTATATGCTAAGTTCTCCAAGTGCGAGCTTTGGTTGGTCTCGGTGGCATTCTTGTGCCACGTGGTATTTAGTGATTGTATCAAGGAGGATTCGAAGAAGATTAAGGTGATGCAGAGTTGGCCTATACCTTCTACTGCTACAAAGATAAAGCATTTCTTAGGTTTGGCTTGCTACTATCATCATATTGTGGAGGCATTTTCATCTATTACAGCTCCACTAACCAAGTTGACTCATAAAGGCATTTCTTTTAAATGGTCTGATGAGTGTGAAGAGAGCTTTTAGAAGCTCAAGACTGCTTTGACTAAAACTCCAGTGTTGGTGTTGATCACAAGTTCGGGGTCATACACAATGCATTGTAATGCTTCATGCGTTGGTTTTGGTGTGGTGTTGATGTAGGGTGGTAGGTGATTACTTATGCGTCACAACAGTTTTATCCCCAAGAGAAGAATTATCTGGTTCATGATTTGGGATTGGCGACTATTGTGCATACACTTAAAATTTGGAGGCATTACTTGTATGATGTGTCATGTGAGGTTTACACTGATTATCAGAGTCTTTAATATTTTCTCAAGCAGGGATTTGAATTTGAGGCAGCGGAGGTGGTTGGAGTGTTTGAAGGATGATGACTTCACTATCTTATATCATCCGGGTAAGGCAAATGTGGTAGCAGCTGCTTTGAGTAGGAAGTCAGAGAGTACGGGGAGTTTGGCATTCATTCCAGTTGTAGAGAGGCCTTTGGCTCTGGTTGTTCAGGATTTGGCCAATAGATTTTTGAGGTTGGATATTTCTGAGACTAGTAAAGTTCTTGCTTGTGTTGTTATGCAATCATCATGGTTTAAGCGTATAAGGCTCGTCTGTATGATGATCCCCAGTAGTCCTTGTTTGAGCGCATTAAGGCTCGTCAATATGATGATCCCTATTTGCTTATCCTTAAGGACACGATGTTACGATGTGGTGCTAAGGAGGTGGTCATTGGTGATGATTGTGTATTACGACTTCAGGGTTGGATTTGTGTTCCTAATGTGGATGGTTTAAGGGTGTTGAATCTTGAGGAGTCTTATAGTTCGAGGTATTCTCTTCATCTAGGTACTATGAAGATGTATCATTATCTGAATCAGCATTATTGGTGGCGAAGAATGAAGAAAGACACTGTTGGACATGTTTTGCGATGTTTGAATTATCAGCAAGTCATGTATAAGCATAAAAAACCAAGTGGTTTATTTTAGAGGTTAGATATATCGAAGTGGAAGTGGGAGCACATTACTATGGACTTTGTGGTAGGATTGCCATGGATTTTGAAATATTTTGAGCTATTTGGGTCATTGTTGATAAGTTGACTAAATTTGCACATTTCATTCCAGTCATGACTTCTTACATTTCATAGAAGTTGGCTCAGATCTACATAAGAGAAATTGTCTATTTGCGCATGTTTCTATCATTTCGTATTTGGGTACTCGGTTCATATCGCACTTTTGGAGAGATGTTCAGCGACAGTTGGGCACGCAGGTGGATCTTAGCACCACATATCACCCATAGATGGATGGGCAATCCAACTGGACCATTCATATCCTTGAGGATATGTTGTGATCCTATGTTATTGATTTTGTAGGTGATTGGGATCAATTTCTACTATTGATAGAGTTTGCTTACAACAAAGCTACTAGTCCAATATTTAGATTGCTCCGTATGAGGCCTTATATAGGAGATGGTGTCGTTCTCTGATTTGTTGGTCTGAGCTAAGTGAGGCTAGGTTATTGTGACAGATTTGGTTCGTGATGCTTTAGAGAAGGAAAAGTTGATTCATGAGCAGAGCGCAGTCTAGGCCGAAGAGTTATGTTGATAGGAAGGTTTGTGATGTGACTTTCATGGAGGGTGAAAAGCTTCTTCTTAGAGTTTCGCCTATGAAGGGCATGATGAGATTTGGAAAGAAGTGAAAGTTGAACCCTAGGTATATTGTCCCGTTTGAGATTTTAGAAAGAGTTGGTGAGGTAGGGTAGATGATTGCTTTGCCACCCAACTTCTTGGAATTTCATCCAATATTCCATATTTTCATGCTTCGGAAGTATCATGAAAACAAGTGGTGTGTGTTAGATTTTAGTTCAGTGCAGTTGGATGAGAATCTGGCTTATGAAGAAGAGCCAATAGCCATTTTTGATAGGCAAGTTCGGACGTTGAGAGACTGCATCAATGAAGGTTCAGTGGAGAGGTCAACCGGTCAAGAAAGCAACTTAAGAGACCGAGCATGATATACAGATCAGATATGCTCATCTATTTCCCATTCCATGTATGATTCTAAACCCATTCGAGGATGAAAATTTGTGTAAGAGGAGGAGAATGTAATGACCTAGCTAGTTTTGAGTATTAAAGCTTTGTTTTCTTATTTGATGTTTTACACAGTCTCTTTTGATGTTTGTGATATGTGGGGATGGTTGTTTTGGTTATGGGAAGGTTTGAGAGTTAATTGGAACATTTAGTTCTATTTTTGAAAGCTTAAGTTATAAGAGTTGACCATGGTTTGACTTTTGAGTAAACCACCCCCTGTAACGACCCGGTCGGTCGCTTTGAGTATTAAATCACCTCTCCCCTAATTGATGCTTTCCATAATCTATTTTGATATTAAGTGTCTTATGGGGACGGTTTATTTGGTTCCAGGAAGGTTTGGAAGTGAATTGAACCACTTAGTTCTATTTTTGGAAGCTTAAGTTGTCAAAGTTTACCAAGGTTTGACTATTAAGTAAGTGACATCGGATTGGTGAATTGATGGTTCGAATAGGTTCGTATGATTATTTTAGACTTGGGCATATGTTCGGATTTGGTTTTGTAGGTACCTAGAAGATTTTGACTCTGTTTGTCTAGAGTTGGCAATTTGAAGAATTAGAGAGTTCATAGGTTCGATCGATAGTTGACTTTGATGTTATCAGGATGCGATTGGTATTCCTTGATTTGGAGAGGTTCATTTAGTTTCATGGAACTTGTGTGCAAAGTTTGATTATAATCTGGAAGGTCTAAGTGTGATTCGGATGCATTCGGCGAAGTTGGAATGTGTGAAAGTTAAGAGATAGATTTGATCTTCGATTCATAGTTTCATTGTTGTTTTTAATGATTTGAGCATTTAAATAAGTTTGGATAAGGTATTCAGACTTGCTGGTATGATTGGACAGGGTCCCGCGGGGCTCGTGTGAGTTTTGGACCACCCAAAGCTTGTTTGATATGGTTGATTTTGCTGGTGTCTTGTGTACATTGCAAACGCGGGGGAACGATCACATTCACGAAGAAGGAATTTGGCCTTCGCGTTCGCGAAGGAAGATTCATGTTCACGAAGGGTGTAGGATCATTGGTATTCGCATTCGCATGTTCGCGAAGAGGCAAGGAGAATGGCCTTCGTATTCGAAATACTCCTGTCACATTGGCGAAGAAGGTTTTGGGGCAGAGGCATATTTGTGCTTCGCAAAAGTGAGGCTTGGATCGCGTTCGCGAAGGGCAGTATTGGACAAACTATTTAAGTTGTGAATTTTACGATTTTGTCCATTCTTTCATATTTTTAACCTTAGACTTGGAGAGTGGCTATTTGTCAAGGAGATTTTCATACAAGGCAAGAGGGTAAGTGATTTATACGCATTTGTGATTATATTTAAATAATCTATATGAATTTATAACCCTTAAGGCAATGATTTAAAGTGTATAAATACTCATGTTTTGACGGCGCGAGCCCGAGTTGACTTTTGTTTACGTTTTAAGAATTGATTAAATATTGAAGCTTTATTGTTTGATATTGATTTCTATAGCATTATTTGACTTATTTGAATAATATTTGACTAGATTCAAGTCATTTGGAGGTGAATTTGAAAGAAATGCAATTTTAGAAAGTTTCAGGTGTTACCAGGTGGAGGTAATCGCTTATCTATCCTGGTAAGAGGGAATTATCCCCATATGTGTTCTATTTTCTACTTGCTACTTGATTTAGGAGCCACGTATATGCGAGGTGACGAGCGTATATACATAGATAGGTTATGACCATATCCGGTAGAGTTTGGCTTATGATTATGCATTGTTTAGATTATGTAAATTTATTATCCATGTTTCATTGATTGTATGACTACGTGATGACTCATAGTTATAACTTAGAAGCATGCTTAAGGTTATGACTTACTAAATTGGGAATAAAGGATTACCATGTTAAGCTTTCTTAATAAGCTGTAGACATACGCTTGTCTTAGTTGATTCATGATTTGGTGGTTAAATGGCTTAATTTACTCATGTTTAATGTTATGACTAGACTTTTAATGTTGACATAGTTTGTTGAACTGTTGCGATGAATTAAATTACATGAATAGCCATAGCCATCTTTTAGCCACGTGAGCTTTTATCCGTATTTCTATTGTCTTGTTCGGATGCCTCTTAATTATATATTTTATATACATATGCAGGAGTTGGAGAGTTGCATATTGAGAAAAGTTGAGGATTTTGGCACTAAGGACACTGAGCGGATATTGATTATTGGTAATTGAACATCGATTGTGAAATAATCAACGCTTGGATATAGATCCGTCCCTCCGTAGTTAGGTGATTACCTATGTTACGTTAGGCCATGTGAGCGTAGGCACTTTGAATTGGTGCTTGGTTTATACATGTGACCCGTATCAGGCACATGAATTTGTGTGGTGAGGTATTGAGAAGGTATCCTAAGCATGTCTATTATGTATCTTAGACTCATGAAACGGATTTTATATAAATATTGGTTGATGTACATCATGTCTTTATACGAGGATTGTGGTATTTTATATCTGATTCAATCCCCTTTATCAACAAGCATGCCTAAATTCCAAATGTACTGTGTCTTTTGCCTTTGTATTTGTTTGATGATATCATTCTTTACTTTGCACCTTATTTATGCTTTCACCTGATTAATTGTACTGTTAGTAAGTGTCAATGCCAACCCCTCGCCATTACTTCTTCAAGCCTAGACTTGATACTTATGGAGTACCATTATTTTGTACTCATACTATACTTCTACAAATGTTTGTGCAGGGTCTGAGGCAGGTACTAGTGGTACCCATCCAACGGAGTAGGAGTACTTGTTGGAGACTTCGTGGTGAGCTGTCTTATCTTATCCAATCTGTAGCACATGGAGCCCCCTTCCCTATTTAGCCAGTTCTGTCTATGTATTTCCTTTTCAAATAGATGTTATTGTTAGTTGAGACTANAATTTTTCAAGGAGATTTTCATACAAGGCAAGAGGGTAAGTGATTTATACTCATTTGTGATTATATTTAAATAATCTATATGAATTTATAACCCTTAAGGCAATGATTTAAAGTGNCAAATGTTTGTGCAGGGTCTGAGGCAGGTACTAGTGGTACCCATCCAACGGAGTAGGAGTACTTGTTGGAGACTTCGTGGTGAGCTGTCTTATCTTATCCAATCTGTAGCACATGGAGCCCCCTTCCCTATTTAGCCAGTTCTGTCTATGTATTTCCTTTTCAAATAGATGTTATTGTTAGTTGAGACTAGTTACTCTTGTTAGATACTTGTGATATTGTGACACCGAGTTTTGGGTTGTTGTGAGCCGGTTATGGTCGTGTTTAGATCCTGGCTAAGATTATCAAGATTCTATGGAGGCTTATTCCGCTTTCATATGTGTGTTACAATTCTGTTAGTGACATATTAATTAGATTCCATTGTTGTTGTTGGGTTTTGGCTTGCCTAGTAAGAGAGTTAGGTATCATCACGACCTTTGGTGGGATTTTGGGTTGTGACAATCCCAATATTCCATAATCTTATCAATCTGATATCTCCATCTCCAAGAATGAATGCATATGCTCAAGAATAACCAATAAAATACACATGGACATAATAACTAAAGTTATGGATATGTGTTCATGATATAAAGTATGACTATGGCTAAACAAGTGTATCAACATCTCAAGGATAGTCCATCAGTGTCACGCCCCGACCTTGGGGAGCGCGGCCGGCGCTCAACCGAGATAATCCGGCCAAGCAAGCATATACAATGGCTTCTACCCAGACTCACCCATGAATAAAGAGAAGGTATATTTCATTAATTAGACAACGAGAAGGTTACATGAACAATCCAAATTTCATTACCGACACAACTTCATTCAAGATTCCCCGAAATATTACATTGCACATTCATAGATTAGAAGTGGAAACATATGATACAAATACAACATTTCTAATTTGACTTCCCAAAAGAAAGGTACCACCCACGCTATGTCTATGGAGCCTCTAATAGATACAAAAGAGTAGCATGATGGTGCCAGCAACAAGGCTCCGACTATACCTCAAAACAATATACATAGAGGGCAAGAGATACAAGACCCCAAAATGAAATGGGGCTCACCAAGTCAGCTGAGGAGAGGGTGTGCTTCTATCACCGATCAATACCGCCTGCTATGGAACCACATGCATCCATTAAAGATGCAGCGCCCCCATAAAAGGGGACATTAGTACATATGGAATAGTACAAGTATGTAAAACAAAACACCCTCCCAATAGAACGAGTAACAGTAAAAGGAGAATGAAACATGAAATTAATAAAAGCCTCAAACAGTATCAAGGTGTAAAGTTAGGAGAAAAGTAAATTTCAAGTAAGTTTCAATATTTTTAAGTTGGGAGATCTTTAGTACTGATACACCACCATGTATGTAGCATGGAATCTGATCTCAGCCAAATCGGCTAAGCCATATCACCCCGAGACATTCACTCACAACACCACCACCTGCGTAGCATGGAGTCCGATCTCAGCCCGATCGGCTAAGCCGTCTCACCACAATGTCGGGTGGGTTGACATCACATCACATCTCGCTAGTAATAATCTCATCACATTTAAGGGAAAATATCTCAACACATCAATCTCATCCCATATAAGGAGAAATAATCTCATCACACAAATACGGGGATCTACCCCTCAATCACTCCTACACCGGCACATGTAGTTTTGGGGTTAGGTTATTTCGACCTACCCTTCCTCGGTGACTAAACGATACTCCAAAGCATTTACTTTTTAAAGGATTTTCAACTCATTTCATAATCTTTCACACGTCTTTCCATTTTATTGGCACTAGTGGCCACAATTGTAAAATCATTCTTGGCACGTTGGCCGTATTTCATATTTCATACTCACCCCTATAACTTTCAAGTGTTACCATGAATTATCATCAATAAGAGAATTTCAAATCAAGACTTTAAGCACACATATGAACAAACAAGAGTCTTAAGCACATTGAGTTGCTCTTCCACAAATAGGCATATCAACTTGCAATTGAAACATGATTTTAAATTACAACACCTTTGGTACATTGATCATGCTAGATTACATTCTTGGAGGGAATCATGATTGGATAGGAATATTTGGAACCCATTTTGAGTATATTGATCTTTCAACACAACACTTATTTTAGAATAATCAAATCTATTAGGGAGGACTCAGAGCATGAGAAATAGAAATTGAGCCAATCGTAATTGCAACTAACGAAGACATCATGGAAATTGATTATACAAGAGGAGTTTAGCCAACATACTTCGCTTGAGCTACCTTAAATTACTATAATGTTCCGAAAATTCTAGCTACTTTAATTTATTAGAAACATGACAAATGTGAACCATAATTAGGAAGATACTGGGTTTCAGCTCATTTAACCATTTTATCAAGCACTAGGTGTGCATTAAGGTTTCAAGGTTCTCCTATGGTGGATTCCTTTACCCCACAATCAATCCCCACTTCAATAGGTCACCCAGAAATACTCCACAACCTTCCTACCACCTTTATTAGTACATGCATGCATAAATAACACCTCTTATTCTCAAAATCTTCTTCCCCATTACCTATTCCCAAACCAAATTTCGAAATTGAAGGCTAGGGCTAGAATTTTACCTCTTAGCTGAAGGCCTTGTGAGTTATCCTTATGAAGTCTTTCAGACTTGAGCAAAGATTGTTGGAAACATAGCTTAGGAATTCTTCTTCTCACTCTAGACCACTTTCCTCTCTCTAAAATATCAGTTTGAACCTTCTAAAATGACCCTTAAGGTTGTTTTATAAAAATGGGGTCGGGTTTTAAAACCAAAAAATGGTCCCTCCGAACTGAACTCAGTGGTAGCATAGTGCACCACAGATCAGGTTTGCAGCTCGCAAAATGGACCGTAGAAATGGTCCCAAAACCTGAACTGAACTCTACTCTACCCAAAATGTCTATACCACGGCAAGCTTCCAAGCCGAGAAGATTTCTACAACCCTCAAATACATTAGGCTACCACGACACCACAAAACTCTGGGTTTTAGGTGATATTTTTTGGGGCCTTTCATCCTCCCCCGCTTAGGATCATTCGTCCTCAAATGAGGGTCAGGATCTGCCATTAGCATCCAATATGACCCAATTGTTACTTCACACACTAGCAGTTCCACATTTGACTAACTCCCTAAATTTTCAAATGTTTTGCGAGAGTCTCCCCTGTAATTAGGCTTATCAACCTGCCAGAGAATCCCAAAACCAGTCCTAACAGTATAACCATAACAGAATGATGTAAAAAACATGGAAACAACACCGACCACAATGCCATAAACATTACAGTACTAAGAAGGAGTATCCTTAACATAAATTGTAAAGGGGAAACATAATTTGTAGAAAGTTAGCTTTTAACATCATGGACACAACTGCATAGCTATTCAAACAAATGAGGATACTTCTTCATCTCTTCCTCGGCATCCCAGGTGGCCTCTTCGACCTATTAGTTTTGCCATATCACCTTCACAGAGGTAATCTCTTTGTTTCTCAGTTTTCGAACTTGCCTATCAAGAATGGAAACTTGAATCTCTTCATAAGTCAATTCCTCATTAACCTCTATAGTCTCAACCGGAACAATAAGCGACGGATCTCCAACCACCTTCTTCAACATGGATACATGAAACATCGGGTTCAATAGAGATATCTCTGGAGGTAGTTCAAGACTGTAAGCCACCCGACCAATCCTCTAAATGATTCTGTATGGTCCGACATACCTCGGACTCAACTTTCCTTTTTACTAAACCGCATTATACCCTTCATGGGGGAAACCTTCAAGAATTCTCAATCATCCTCTTGGAACTCCAAATCCCTACGACGTACATCCGAATAGGACTTCTGACAACTCTGGACAGTTTTCAATCGTTCCTTAATGATCTTAACCTTCTCCATAGCCTGATGCACGAGGTTTGGTCCTATCAACTCTGCTTCCCCAATCCCGAACCACCTAAAGGGAGATCTATATCTCCTACCATATAGAGCCTCGAATGGAACCATCCGAATGCTAGCATGATAACAATTGTTGTAGGCAAATTCTATGAGTGTAAAATGATCATCCCAGCCAACCTTGAAGTCAAGAATATAAGAGCGCAACATATCCTCAAGCGTCTGAATGGTCCACCCCGCTGGCCCGTCTGTCTGTGGATGGAAAGTTATACTAAGATTCACCTGTGTACCTAACCCTTGCTGATATTTCTTCCCAAAATTAGCTGTGAACTGTGCCCCTCGATCGGAGATAATAGAAACTGGAGTGCCATATAACCTGACTATTTCCTTGATATATAACTGAGCATATTGTTCCGCCATATCGGTAGCCTTAACAGGTAAGAAGTGTGCTGATTTCTTAAGTCGATCCACAATCACCCAAATCGAGTCGAACTTGTGAGGAGTGCAAGGTAGTCCTACCACAAAGTTTATATTGATCATCTCCCATTTCTACATCGGAATTTTTATGTTTTGTGCCAACCCACCGGGCCTTTGATGTTCGGCCTTTACTTGTTGACAATTTGGGCATCTTGCCACAAAGTCCACTACATTCCTCTTCATATCATTCCAGCAGTAGACTTCCTTAAGATCATGGTACATCTTTGTAGATCCTGGGTGCACAGAATACCTGGAAGTGTGAGCCTCGATCATGATTCTTTCCCGGAGACCATCTACATTAGGAACACATAATCGTCCTTGGTACCATAGTGTACCATCATATATGCCAAGAGAAAAAGCCATGGTCTTATATTTGTGAATCCCCTCCTTCAACGGTACCAACAATGGATCGTCATATTGCTTCTACTTGATTTCCACAACAAGTGATGATTTAGCCCTATTTTGCCCAACCACCCCTCCTTCGCTAGTGTCCGCAAGACGAACTCCCAAACCAGCCAGCCGATGAACCTCCTTGGCCAACGGTCTTTGATATGCCTCCAAGTGAGCCAAACTACCCATAGATTTCCATCTAAGAGCATCCGCCACAACGTTAGCCTTTCCCGAATGATATAGAGAATATCGATGTCGTAGTCCTTGAGTAGCTCAAGCCATCTTCTATGCTTCAGATTCAATTCCTTCTGTTTGAAAATATATTAAAGGCTCTTATGGTCCATGAATATATCCACATGGACCCATACAAATAATGACGCCAAATATTCAATGCAAAAACCACCTATGCGAGTTCTAAGTCATGTGTTGGATAGTTCTTCTCATGATTCTTGAGTTGCCTAGAAGCATAAGCGATAACCTTGCCATGATGCATCAATACACACCGTAGTCTGATTCTAAAAGCATCACAATATACTACAACCCCATTTGTACCCTCTGGTAAGGTCAACACCGGTGTCGTAGTCAATCTTGATTTCAACTCTTAGAAGCTCTTTTCACAAGCATCTGACCATTGGAACTTAACTATCTTCTGCGTCAATTTAGTCAACGGGGAGTCAAGATTAGAGAACCACTCCACAAACTTTATGTAATACCCAGCTAAGCCCAAGAAACTGTGAATCTCTATTGGTGTTGTAGGCCCCGGCTAATTCTTCACAGCTACGATCTTGTGCGGATCAACCTTAATTCCTTCTTTTGAGATGACATGACCTAAGAATGTGACAGATTCAATCCAAAATTCACACTTCGAAAACTTCGCATACAACTTATGTTGATATAGAGTCTGTAGAACTACCCTGAGATGATCGGCATGGTCCTCTCGACTTCGTGAATAAAAAATAATATTGTCAATGAACATTATCCCAAAGGAGTAAAGAAAAGTCTTGAAGACTCGATTCATAAGATCTATGAAAGTTGTCGTGGCACTTGTTATCCCAAAAGACATTACCAGAAATTCGAAGTGCCCATATCGGGTCCTGAAAACTGTTTTCGAAATATCCTGCTCCGTGATTTTCAATTGGTGATACCCGGTTCTTAAATCAATTTTGGAGAAGTACTTATCACCCTACAACTAATCGAACAAGTCATATATCCTTGGTAGTGGGCACTTATTTTTTATTGTGACCTTGTTGAGCTGTCGATAGTCAATACACATTCTCAGTGACTCATCCTTCTTCATTACAAAGAGGACCGGCGTGCCCCAAGGCGACACACTCGATCGGATGAAACACTTCTCTAATAAATCATTCAATTGTTCCTTTAGCTCCTTCAATTCTGTCGATGCTATTTTGTAGGGTGGAATAGATATAGGCTGCGTACCTGGCATCACATCAATCCCAAAATCAATCTCCCTGTTTGGTGGGATTCTAGGGAGCTCATCAGTAAAGACCTCTGAAAATTCATTCACAACTAGTACAGACTCAAGTGTAGGTGCCTCCGTATCGGTGTCCGTAACCCAGACCAAATGATAAATACACCCCGTGTTGATCATCTTCGTGGCCTTAAGGTAAGAAATAAACCTACCCTTCAGCACCATAACATCCCTCTTCCATTCGATAAGTGGCTCATTTAGAAATTCAAACCTAACGGTTCTGGTTCGGCAATCAAGCTTAGCAAAACATGAATAAATACAGTCCATCCCCATTATTACATCAAAATCAACCATCCCCAACTCAACGAGATTGGCCATGGTATCTTGACCACGCACTGTGACAACACAATCCTTATAAACTAGCGCGATCATAATAGACTCACCAACCGGATTAAATACAAATAACGACTCATGAATTTGTTCCGGTTCTATCCCAAATTCCATAGCAACATAAGGAGTGACATAGAACAAAGTGGAACCGGGATCAAGAAGTGCACACACATCATGGGATTGGACAGTCAATATACCTGTGACAAGATTTGGAGAAGCCTTTGAACTCTGGCGACCCTTCATAGAATATAAATGGCTAGCCCCTCCCGAATTCTGTGCACCACCCCTAGATGCACCATGCCCTGCGGGTGCTGGAGTATCTCGAGCTGGAGGAGGTACTGCAGATGTAGTGGCTGCAGAACTGGTGGCTGCAGAACTGGTTGGGTATGTCGTACCCGTAGCATATGGTTTAGTCCATGAAGTAGGCCCCAAAATGCATATTCCCACACCAACTGCATGGGGGCCTCTGCTGCTGCTGGAATCTCCTTCCAGGCCGACCATGTTGGTCGGGTCCCTTGTTGCCCTAATTGGGCCTGAAATGACTCCACTACTACTGACGGGGCCCTGATGATGGTGGACTAACCTAAGACTGAGCAAAGGACTGGGATAACCCTGACGACTCCCCCCCCCCTGAATTTTGTCCTATCACCACCACCGCTAAAAGAACCACCAAAGTTGCCCGCATACCGGGCATTATTCTACCATCTCGCTCCATTATGTTCTTCAATTTGCAGGTCCTCGTGGGTTGAGCAAACGCCACAATCTTCCCATAGTTCATATCATAATTTAAGGCAGTTATAGCAGCCTCATTAATAACCAAGGGGCAGAGGCCCTGCACAAACCAGCGCACTCTTTCCTCCAAAGTGGGCTACATGTAGATGGCATACTTGGACAAGCGTGTGAACCTCATATGGTACTCCAACACACTCATTGTACCCTGCTTCAGGCTCTCAAACTCAGCGACACAGGCCTCCTTAGTCTCGGCAGGTAAGAAATGGCCAATGAAGGCGTTGGCACTTCACTCCACCTCGCCGAGGGCTCCCCTCCTCACGGGAGACCTCTCGCATCTCAAACCAAGAATAGGCCACCCTTTTTAGGAGGTATGAGGCGAACTTCATTCCCTTTATCTATGTAGCACGCATAACTCGGAGGGTCTTGTGCATCTCATCAATAAAGTCCTAGGGGTCCTCCTCAGGATTAGTACCTGTGAACACTAGAGGATCCAGCTGAAGAAACCTATTTACCCTGGAACTAGCAGAATCCCCTTGCTAGCTGGAAGAAGTAGGTGGAACATTAGACAATGAGAAGGTTACATGAACAATCCAAATTTCATTAACGACAAAACTTCATTCAAGATTCCCCAAAATATTTCATTGCACATTCATAGTTTAGAAGTGGAAATATATGATACAAATACAACATTTCTAATTTGACTTCCCAAAACAAAGGTACCACCCACACTATGTCTACGGAGCCTCTAATAGATACAAAAGATTAGCTTGATTGTGCCGACAATAAGGCTCCGGCTATACCTCAAAAAAATATACATAGAGGATTAGAGATTCAAGACACGGAAATAAAACAGAGCTCACGAAGTCAGCTGAGGAGAGGCTGTGCTGCTATGACCGATCAATACCGCCTGCAATGGAACCACCTGCATCCATTAAAGATGCAGCGCCCCCGGCAAAGGGGACTTTAGTACATATGGAATAGTACTAGTATGTAAAACTAAACACCCTTCCAATAGAATGAGTAACAGTAAAAGGAGAATGAAACATGAAATTAATAAGAGCCTCAAACAGTATCAAGGTGTCAAGTTAGGAGAAAAATAAATTTAAAGTAAGTTTCAATATTCTTAAGTTAGGAGATCGTTAGTACCGATACACCACCATGATTTTAGCATGGAATCTGATCTCATCCCAATCGGCTAAGCCATATCACCCCGAGACATTCACTCACAACACCACCATGTGCATGGTATGGAGTCTGATCTCAGCCCGATCGGCTAAGCCGCCTCACCATAATGTCGTGTGGGTCGACATCACATCACATCTCGCTATCAATAACTTCATCACATTTAAGGGAAAACATCTCAACACATCAATCTCATCCCATATAAGGGGAAACACTCTCATCACATCAACACGGGGATCTACCCCTCAATCACTCCTACACCGGCACGTATAGTTTCGGGGTTAGGTTATTTTGACCTACCCTTCCTCGGTGACTAAACTATACTCCAAAGCATTTATTTTTTAAAGTATTTACAACTAATTTCATAATCTTTCATATGTATTTTCATTCCATTGGCACTAGTGGCCACTATTGTAATATCATTCTTGGCACACCAGTCGTATTTTATATTTCATACTCACCCCTATAACTTTCAAGCGTTACCATGATTTATCATCAATAAGAGAATTGCAAATCAAGACTTTAAGCACACATATTAACAAACAAGAGTTTTAATCACATTGAGTTTCTCTTCCACAAATATGCATACCAACTTGCAATTGAAACATGATTTTAAATCACAACACCTTTGGTACATTGATCATGCTAGATTACATTCTCTGAGGGAATCATGATGTGATAGGAAAATTTGGAACACATTTTGAGTATATTCATCTTTCAACACAACACTTATTTTAGAATAATCAAATCTATTAGGAAGGACTCGGAACATGAGAAATAGAAATTGATCCAATCATAATTGCAACTAACGAGGACATCATGGAAATCGATTCTACAAGAGGAGTTTAGCTAACATACCTCCCTTGAGATCCCTTAAATTACTATAGTATTCCAAAAAATTTAGTGACTTTAATCTATTAGAAACATGACAAATTTGAACCATAATTAGGAAGATACTCGGGGTTTCAGCTCATTTGAGCATTTTATCAAGCACTAGGTGTGCATTAAGGTTTCAAAGTCCTCCTATGGTAGATTTAATTACTCCAAAATAAATCCCCACTTCAATAGGCCACCAACAAATACTCAACAACCTTCCTACCACTTTTATTAGTACATGCATGCATAAATAAGACCTCTTATTCTCAAAACCTTCTTCCTCATTACCTTTTCCTAACCCGAATTTCAAAATTGAAGGTTGGGGCTAGAATCTTACCTCTTGGATGAAGGCCTTGTGAGTTATCCTTGTGAATTCTTCTAGACTTGAGCAAAGATTGATGGACAAATAGCTTAGGAATTCTTCTTCTCACTCTAGACCACTTTTCTCTCTCTAAATTATTAGTTTAAACCTTCTAAAATGATCCCTAAGGTTTTTTTATAAAAAACAGAAAATGGTCCTTCCGAACTCAACTTTGCGATCGCAGAGTGCACCAGAGATCAGGTTTGTAGCCGCAAAATGGACCGCAGAAACGGTCCCAAAATTGGGCTGGTTTGGTCTAGTCTGCGGCCAGGTCTGCAGCCCATATATCAATTGTGCGGCTGTAGGATGGACCGCCAAATCTCCCTCCAGAAATCTTCGTGCTGGTTCTGCGATGGATGTGCGGCCCAGAAAACGATGATGTGGTCGCATAGCTGACCGCAAAACAACCTCCAAAATTGGCCCATTTATCTGCTTCACTCTGCGGCAGATCTGTGGTCCACAGATCAGTTCTGCAATTGCATAACAGACCACGAAACCCTGAGTTTTAGGTGAAATTTTTCCGAGCCTTACAATCATATACAAATAAGATATCATAAGTCTAAATATAAATTCTTGCATGAATAAATAGGCTCACGTAGTCATATAATCAAATAAAACGTAAGACAAGAAGTTCACACTACCAAACAAGGCATAAAGATGCCTAAAATTATTCCAAACATGGTAAAGCCTTAGTGTACGCATATACGTCACCGCAAAATCAAGTAGCATGTAGCACATAAGTCCAATTTATAGAAAATTTTGCTTAACAAGGTCACACAAGCGGCTTACCTTCTCCCGGAATAGCCTCAACCCTCAAATACCACTTTTCCTTTGAAATTCTCATCCAAACATCCCAAATCTAATCAAACATTACTTAACGAGGTCAAATAGAGTAATAGAAATCAATTTCAAATAATAAAGCTTCAATATTTAAGCAAATCTCAAAAGTCAGTAAAATAATCAACCCTGACTCATATGGTCAAAACTCGAGTCCAAGGTCAAACCTCGCTGACCCATAACCCCATGAGTCCAATTATGTGATTAGTCTTCAAATTCGAGTCCAGATTAGTGTCCCC
>AWOL01S0123057.1:0-42760 GCA_000715115.1 Nicotiana otophora
GGGGGGACTTGACTGACGGGGATTTGGACAAATATAGATTTTTATTATATTTAACTATCTAAGTTTAAGACTAAGAACGATTAGATTATTTCTATCAAAATAAAAATGGCGCAGACTTGGAAAAACAAATTGCCTAACGGTTCCTAACATGGTAAAAAAAACAAAATTGGAAACTTAGAAGGATTTAAGAAGAATCCTAGTCTCTAGGACTTTGTATGTAGTTAAAATAAAAAAGTATTTAGTAATCAAATTTTTATTTGATTTCAAAGTCTAAAATATTAAAAAATAATTAAATAACTATTTTGTCTAGTATGAACTCTAGTTTTAAAGGATAAAAAATAAACGATATTTCGCTAAGGTGATTCGTGCTTTTAATATAGTATAGAACGATATTTCAGTTTTAGTTTATTGCGCGATATTTAAAAGTAATATGAAGGTTATAATTATGCTGCATAAGTCAAAAATTATATAAGGTAAAGCCTTAATGATTTTAAAGTCCTAAATATTAGGATATTATATTTTGTACATATGAGAAAAGTTTTAATAATTAAAATTTTTAGTTAAATTTAAAGACCTAAATATTAGAAAAATAGTGAAATAACTATTTTGTCCAATGTGATATCAATTTTTAAAGGGTAAAAAAGGAGAACTACATTTTGCTAAGGGGCTTCGTGCTTTTAATATAGTACTAGTTTTAGAGTACGCGCTTTTCCCCTGTACCCCATATCGATAAATATGAAACTGTAAAAGATCATATAAATTGTCACGACCCAAAATCTACTATAGGTCGTGATGGCGCCTAACGCAGCCGTTAGGCAATCCAACAATGGTTGATCCACTTAATTACTTTCTCTTTTTTATTCCTTTTGAAATCATAATTTCCATTAACTAAATAGTATGAAATAGAATTTACAAGGTGAAACAATGATAATTACGTGAACTACCATACTAAACATCCAGTAGGAACACCCAAAACTCGGTGTCACAAGTGCATGAGCATCAACTAGGAAGTATGATAAAATACAACATCTGTCTGGAATACAAATTAGACAGGAGAATGTAAATAACTCTGATGGAGACTTTGTGTGTTGCGGACTCGTAACATGGGATGCAACTCACCTAAGTCCCTGCAATAGCCGCGCCTCTGTGCCCACAAGACCACTAGACATATATGTACCTGCACAAAATATGCAGCACGTGTAGCATGCGTACGTAAAATATGTGTACCCAGTAAGTATCTAGTCTAATCTCGAAGAAGTAGTGATGAGGGGTCAACTTCAGCACTTACTATGGGCTAACAATAAAAATACCGAAATTATAATTAAGCATGGCTTATGTTAATACAGCTGAAAACTCAATAACAAGAAATAAATAAACAATTCTTTCACTAATAGTAAATCCCAAATTAATTTCCATCATTTAACAAATCAATCTCTCAAGCCAATGAAATAATATTAATTATAATTAGACTCCAAAAATTATTATGCACGAATAATGCCGAGGTCTACGGCCCGATCCAATATACAAATATATAAATTGTGCACTGCCGAGGGTCGAACGTCACGAACTATAGATGCATCTATCTGCTACCGAGGCATTCGGCCTGCTCCACGAGAAGAGAAAATACTTTATAAATAACCGATTCAAGATTATTAAGAGGCTAATATTCAAAGAAACGCCAATTCTCATTAACGGTCAAGTGGCCTGTCCAAAACTCAAGTAAATGAAATTTAACCTTTTACAATTCCTTTATCAAATTCCAATATGATTTAAGCGATTAAATTAACAAGTAAGGTGCAAACATCGCAAGTATAACATGATTTGGGTCCTAGACTATCCGGACATAAGCATAATTAGTAGCTACGTACGGACTCTCGTCATCTCGTGTGTATGCAGCCCCCACAAATAGAAGCACATATTAAATCAATTTACCTATGGAGTTAATTCCCTCTTACATGGTTATAAAAGAGACTTACCTCGCTCCGAAGTTTCATAACCGTCTCCAAAGCCTATATAACATCGCAAACCGATGCCCATTGATCCAAAACTATTAAATAAATGTGAAATTCCATGAACATATACTCTAATACTCATAATAAATCAATTTATAACAATTTTTAACTCCGCTCGAAAAATTGATAAAGTCACCCTCAGGCTCACGTGCACGGATTCCGAAAATTTTCGAAGATAATCATTACCCATAATACTACGAACTCAAATATATGATTTATACCCAATTTCATGTCCAAAATCACAAAATATCAATTTTTAGGTTTTCTACCAAAACTCTATAATTCCTAGTAATTTTCATATTTAAATCATTATAGAA
Source organism: Nicotiana otophora (assembly GCA_000715115.1). NCBI lineage: Eukaryota > Viridiplantae > Streptophyta > Magnoliopsida > Solanales > Solanaceae > Nicotiana > Nicotiana otophora. The sequence continues at coordinate 2,330 of AWOL01S0123057.1, forward strand.
TCCATGTATTTAACATGTAATTGATGGGAATCACTTACCTCGTGTTACTTGATGAAAATTCCTCCTTGCATCTCTCCAAAATCGTCCTAACCAAGTGAAAAATGAGAGAAGAAGAGCCAAATCCCGCTCTTAAAACGATTCTGCCCTGCGATATTTTCGCACCTACGGGACAATAGTCACACCTGCGGCGTCGCTTCTGTGACCACGCCACCGCTTCGGTGGAAAATCACCCAAACACGATGTCTCGCACCTGCGGAAAAATTCCCCGCTTCTGCGATATCGCAGGTGCGAGCCCTCTTCCGCTCCTGCGCCTTCTCCCGCTTCTGCGCCCAATGCTTCGCTTCTGCGCTTACGTAGATGCGGTCAAAACTCCACACCTGCGGTCCTTCCCCTGGCTGACCTACTCCGCTTCTGCATCCCCTGGGCTGTTTCTGCGTCCCCTGGGCCTCTTCTGTGTCCCCGCACCTGCGGCCAAACCCTCGCAGATGCGGTTAAACCAGATGACAGCAGCTTCAACATTTTCATAAAGCCAAATTCTATCTGTTAACCATACGGAATCCACCCGAGGCCCTCGGGACCTTTACCAAATATACCAACATTTACCAAAATACAATACGAACTTAGTCGAAGCCTTAAACTACGTCAAACAACATCAACATCATGAATCACGCCTCGAATCAAACTTATAAATTTCCAAATTATATCTCTTGTGTCGAAACATATCAAATCAATCTGGAATGACTTAGAATTTTGCACAATAGTCCCAAATGATATCACGGACCTATTACAACTTCCGGAATCGAGATCTGATCGCGATATCAAAGAGTCCACTCCCGGTCAAACTTTTCAAAAACCTTCAAATTTCCAACTTTCGCGAAATGACCCCGAAATGACCTACGGGCCTCCAAATCCACATTCGGACGCTCTCCTAAAACTAGAATCACCGTACGGAGCTATTCCCAGGCTCGAAATCCCAAACTGACATTGATAACATTAAAATACACTTCAACCCAAATTTATGAAATTCTTCCAAAATGCCAACTTTCCTCAATAATTGCTAAAATGCTCCCGGTCATCCAAAACCCGATTCGGACATACGCTCAAGTCCAAAATTATCATACTAACCTGTTGGCACTTTCAAATTCCGATTCCGAGGTCGTTTACTCAAAAGTCAAACCTTAGTCAATCCTTCCAATTTAAGCTTCCGAAATGAGAATTTTCCTTCTGAATCAACTCCGAACTTCCTGAAATTCAATTCCGGCCACACGTGCAAGTCATAATACCTGAAGTGAAGCTACTCAAGGCCTCAAACCGCTGAATGACGCGCTAGATCTTAAAATGACCGGCCGCGTCGTTACATTCTCTCCCACTTAAACATACGTTCGTCCTCGAATGTGCTAAGAACTGCTCCGAAGTTGTCCAAAATGACCTCGTACACCTACCCGTGCCACCACAACCCAGTTGAGCATATTAGATTGAGCCAGTCTGAAGATCCTCCCTATTATTTAGTCAAATAAGCCTTAGAGCCAAATTCCAATATCCGAAATCCTCTACCAGGCCTGCTTTCAACATACGAACATTGTATTAGTCACTACACCCTGTACCAAAACATGATTGTATACCCTTACTGAATTCACACCATGCACCGCCATAATTCATATGACCATAATAACATGCTCTGACAATAATAGCCAAAATTCCACGAATTTGATGCCCACAACACACCTCATGACGCGTATAAGTCCTGTTCCAACTCTTGCAATACTGCCACGACGAAAGAGATGTGTAGAAATACATAACCACCTACCGAATCAACGAATCATTGAGTCTCTCCTCCTGGAAAGAAACATTACCTCATTCTGAACTAAATAACGATATGTTCCATTTAATATGTCTTATATAAATTTGATCGCACTAATCCCACGTCCAATAATCTCGTCTCACCTAGTACAAGCTATTCTGGCAATAAGCCATCGCAAACACTATCTATGATTTCATATGACACCATCAATGCGCCCACAAGCTACAACTGGAATATGACACATAAGAAAGAACGAACTCCAGAAAAGAACTATCCAGCCCGTGTAACGAATAAAACGGCCATCAGATACTATGAGCCTTTTTCAGAGGTAAGAAACAGGACACCCAAAATGAATACAAAGAATCGTGCTTAATATCTCACTGTTGCGGCATGCAACCCGATCCAAACAATATACTTGTGTCGGCATGCCACCCGACCCACACATGACAATCTAAAGAAAATGCACATCAAGTCGTAATGCTTATACCCACAAAATGTCTGAATATCAACCACAAGAATGCCAAGGGCATAATACAAATCTTGGGGAGACGGATAGCGCCATGCGTTACGAAACTCAAACACAACTAAGGTATGATATGTGACCTGCATCTCGAGAGCCATCCTGCTCACATAACACTACAGTTGCGCGGGACCTCAACACATGTGCGAATAATCAAGCTGTCTCACAACCCACATGGCACAATAGAGTATTACATGAAATAGCTGACGACAAAAATAACATGCAATGTCTGAATACTCCTCTATAAGAAATGCTATGCTGAATGAACCCACCCGGCCTGGTGTAGAACACACATCTACATTTAGACCCATCAACGTACCTCAATCAGATTCTGATCCTACCATGCTGGGCAAATAACCTTTCAAGGACCCACAATGGCCTATTCATAACACATAAGAACAACCATCAAATTTGGAACAAACTCACACGGTCCACAACCCAAGGAATAGAATGCCTCGCAGGCATCAACTCTCGCATTTGCGATATTACCATAACCTCCATACTTGGTTTCAATCTATAACAATCAAATGACCAACATGTCACACTTATACAAATCCCCCATGGGGTACGCTCCCACAATCTTCCGCTCAGGTAGCAAGGTCCGCACATCCATACCTCCAACCGTTCAAATTCTGTAAAACGAATCAAAAATCTGCAAGTCAATACACAAAGCCTCTTCCACAGAACACCATCCTCAGGTGACACTAATGAAAATGTCAGCTTACTCTGAACATCTAAATTTACTCCTGCTCATCTGAGCTCATAACATTCTATCAACACCAAACCGCAACCATGACCTTCAGCTTCCAGACCCCATGCCACTCACTGCACCTATCATGCCGCTAAATGGGATTACCATAACTCATCATAACTCCTAAACTACTAGTAAAATAAACAATTCCTTGGCTAGAAAACTTTTCACTCAACTCATTTCAGAAGAACCAACGCAACACACAACCGAATTCTCAAATCGCAAATAATACAAACCTCAAGTTGTGATCTAGACCACCATAACTCTTCTAGAATCCATTTACACAATAAAGCCATTCGAATAAAATACCTCCCAAATCAACCAAGTTGTGGTGGTGCTCAAGCCCAAGTGTACAAACACAAACTACATGTATAACTTCACGCTGAAGAAACTGATCGCTACCACGATCATACTGATTTGACCATTACTAACCGACACAACTTCTTCCATTTAATTCTCGACATGACTTATAAATAATAATAGCTCCATTCAAATGTAACGAACCAAATCTGCACTCGTCCCGAGTGACCCGTATCATGAGACCACATCGTCTTATTACTCATGAATCATCTCATATTCTCCCTATGCATACAATAGCATCTCCAATTGGTTCACACATTCAGCAAGACCTTCCGCGAATCCAAAACTATTTCCTCCTTTCCTCCAATACTGCACTGCATACCCAATGATAACATAGAACATACCAAGTCCTTAGGCACTGCACTTAATTTCTTGAACCCACTAGGACCACTGTTGAGAGTCATCCTCTCTAACTTGGTCCTGAATATAAGTAAAACTCTAGTGCGATGTTAGCATGGGAACACCCTATCAAAGAAGCACCCGACTGAATTCTTTTCCCTTGTACATTACACCCACCAGAAGCAGAAACTCTGAATCTTTTCAAAACCTGAATTTGAATCGATAAGGCCAAGTATATCACATATTCCTCAAATCCTTTGCTCGAATTACCACTGATATTTTTCTTTCCTTAGTCATAATAACCCACAAATACACTGATGACCAGAGACCGCACAAGCAGACAACCATGTGATCCAACCATAGATGGTAGGGCTCCACCACTTAGCTTGAAGCTACAATTTCATATGGAACCTACCAAGATTCCTTCCCAATTACCATGATCACGCATAATCAACCCGCCAAATTTCTCGAAATCTTTCTGTTAAACATTTCATGAACATTCTGAATCACTAGCCACAATCACATATTGGACCTCCTATCGGATAGCCACTAAAATTCTTCGTAGAAGCTTCATCAACACCACACAACCGCTAACCTGCTCACAGGAGATAACCCACCTGTGGAAATCCCATGTCGACATCTTCCAATGACGCTGCACTAGGTACAATTACCACGAAATCAGTAAACCCTCCTGAGCCCGTGCTCATTCATCAGCTGTACAGGTCTGTTCACTCCCCACTGACATCAACTAAAAGTGCGACAATACATTCCTATAAGGCCCCGTAAAATATTTCCTAAAAATTGGGGTTCCGTGATGCCGAGGTAGGCGTTGAGGTTAATAATAGTAGAAATTCTTTGAACTTTTCCTAAAAAAAATGGGGTTCAGACTTTTTGGATTTAATAGTGCGCTGGAGAGTTGAAGGAAAATATTTTGCAGAGGTAGGCATTTTTGCATCCCATTATGCGGCCGCATAATCACTCTGCGGGCCGCAGAATAGCCGCAGAGTGAAGCTGCTACTTGGGCCATTTTTAAGACAATTTTGCAGCTAGTTATGCGACCGCACAACCATTTTGCGGGCTGCACTTTTTTCACACAATCAGCCTTAGAATTTTTGCGGAGGGAGGTTCTGAGGTGCATTATACGACCGCAGAACAGGTCTGCGGGCCACATAATAACCGTAGAGTGAAGCAGGCCAGCCCAGTTCCGAAGGCCATTTTTCGCGGTCATTTTGCGAACTGCAGAATCATTCACAGATCCTGTCCCGGGGCTTCATTTTTGGGTTTTTATAACCCGACCCTACTTCAATAAAACCTATGCCATAGTCAAATTTAAGACAATTTATGATACTTTTAGAGTGAGAAAGAGTGCTTAGTGTGAGGGATTAACCTTCGACCTATTATCCATCAATTCTTGCTCAATCATTGAGGATTAACAAAGAAATTCTTCATCCTAAAGGTAAGAATCTATGTCCTAGCTCTCAATTTCAAAAATTTACAAACAAAATGGGATAATTAGAAAGACAATTCTTGGGTATGGGGGTTGTTATCTTGCATGAATATGTTATCAAAGAATGCAGGGAGATTGTGAGCTAAAACTGGTAGAGAATGGGTTGGGGAATGATGGATTCTTTCACAAAAGGGCCTTAAAAATATTAATGCACACCTAGTGTTTGATAATGTGCTCAAATGAGCTAGAACCATGACCATCTTCCTAATTTTGGTCCAATTTGTTATATTTCTAAAATAGATCGAAGTTGCTAAGAATTCCGAAACGTTTTGATGTTTAAAGGAAGCTCAATTAAGGTATGTTGGATATACCCCCTTCTTCTTAGAATCGAATCTCACAGTGTTCATGTAAGTGGTGTAAGTCCCATATTGATCATAATAGAATTGGCTATTCCGAATGTGCTTGTGTTGAAGGATATATGCTCAATATGTATTGTAAATGCTTCATCATATCACCTTATCATTGAGGATGTGTTCAAAATATGGAATATGTGTTTAAAATGTTAAGACTTCATGTCAAGATCGAAATAAAGATTGTTATGCCAAATTGTATGAAAAGCCTCTATGTGCCTAAGATTCTCAAATTGCTCATATGTGAATTTAATGTCTTGAATGAGAAGCTTTATTGTTGTTGATAATGATAATGATGTTGGAATGTGGAAAGGGGAACTAGATTATGAAATACGGCCAAGTGCCAATAATGACTTTATAATTGTGGCCACTAGTGGCAATGAATTAAAAGGATGTGAAAGACGTATGATGTGAGATGATTGACTAAAAAAGGTAATGTCTCGGGTGGAACGACCTAGCCGATCGGGCCGTGATCGAACACCATGCCGCACACATGGTGGTGACTGTGCTGGAAATTATAATGAAATTGTGGTTATGGTTAATGTCTCAAATGAGATGACCTAGCCGATCGGGTCGTGATCGGATTCCGTGTAAGAATACAGTGGTATGGTGAATTATGGTATATCGGCACTAAAGATCACCCAACCTAATAACATGGAAATTGACTTGAAAACTTATGTGATCCTTAACTTGATGTTTTAGTGTTATTTGAAGCTCTTATTGAATTCTTGATTGTTTCCCCCTTGTATTATTATTCATTATATTGAGATGGTGTTTAGTTTTACATACTAGTACTATTCGACAGTACTAACGTCCCTTTGGCCGAGGGCGCTGCATCTTTAAATGGATGCAGGTGGTTCCATAGCAGGAAGTGTTGATCAACGATAGTGGTACATCCTCTTCCCAGCAAACTTGGTGAGCCCCACTTCATCCCGGGGTCATGTATTGTATCTTTTGTTCATATTATTATCACGTTTTGAGGTATAGCTGGGGCCTTGTTACCGGCACTATCATAACATTCTTTTGTATCTTTTAGAGGCTTCGTATATACTATGTGGGTTGTACATGGATGCTAGAAAAGTCAGACAAGTTATGTTGTGTTTTGATCACTTGTTCCACTCAAAATATAAGAATATGTGTATTTTGAGACTTAAAGTGAAGTAACTAAGGAAATGAATGTCTTCTCTTGATCATGGGTGCATTGGGTAGAAAGTGTCTAACAAGGTTGCTTGACCGGTTTCACTCAGTTGGGCACCGGTCGCGCTTCTCGAGTTTGGGGCATGACAATTCCAATCCGAAGTCATGTTGCATTCCCTTTCATATCAAGCAAACTCCTTTCTGTCGTATCCATCTTCCTCAGTGTAGTAGTTTCAACATTCCAAATTGAGTTCGTAGACCTAGTCACTGTCCACCATGAATCCCAAATCACTCTAAACTTTTCTCAAGTCATGTGGTTGTCCTACCACAAAATCCATACGCTACTCTGTCACTCCCACTTTGGCTAAACCATCTTTTTTAAGTAACTGCTCGACCTTTGCTTTTCATACTTGACCTGCTAGTAATTCAACCACCGCGAGACACCTCCTGCCATGTCTTTCCTCATTCATTGCTGCCCAAATGTTTCCTAAAATCAAATCTATACTTGTAGCACCGGAACCAGTGAAATGCTACCAACTCTGACGCTCCTAGAGGATCATCTTTCTTGAGCCATCAACATTAGAAACGCCGATTCGATTCTGAACCGCTGCACCCCGCTATTTCTGACGACCGGTTCCCCAGCGTCCTTTCATAATACCCTTCCCAAGGTGAATTAAAGAATACCGTAACACAGGCGAACTTAATACAATAACACAAGGATAGTGACACCACATCACAGATGAAAATTCCACCACGCTCGAAAATACCAAGTCTCGTTACTCCATTAACCCAAACCTGAATATTCATAGTCCGATTGCCTTTCCTTTGCTGGAAATAAATGTTGAACCTCTAAATCATGTGCTGATAAATCCTCCTTTCAAGTCATTCACTGCCTCGACACATAGACAAACACCCCACCATTACACCAATATTGTGTGATAATAATGTTTGAACATCATAGCAATTTGCGCGAAGCCTCGATCCCATCAAAAATACAGCTACTGAGCTGAAATGACAAAACATCCTTCTGCAAGAAGACGATAATAACTTGCTCAAATAAGAAAGAAGAAACATCCTGCTCCACGTTTGTAGTACCACTGCAACTCCTCGATGCCCAATTGACATAGGTGCCCAACACCGTACAAGAATGAATAGGAAGGAAATAAAGGCATAAGCCTCGAAGGAATCAAATCGCACAATGAGAAATCAAGAAGGGACGTGCTCCTAACAGCTCTGTAGCCTCTCGAATTTAAGTACAGAGTACTCCGTACTAATCCGCAAGACTCTTCTAGACTTGCTCATGACTCGTGAGACCCAAGTGAACCTAATGCTCTAATATCAAGCTGTCACGACCCAAAATCCACTATAGGTCGTGATGGCGCCTAACGCTGCCGTCAAGCAAGCCAATAATGGTTGATGTACTTAATTACTCTTTTTTTATTCCTTTTGAAATCATAATTTCCATTAATTAAATAGTATGAAATAACATTTACAGGGTGAAACAATAATAATTACGTGAACTACCATACTAAACATCCTGTAGGAACCCCCAAAACCCGGTGTCATAAGTGCATGAGCATCAACTAGGAAGTATGATAAAATACAACATCTGTCTGGAATACAAATTAGATACGAGAATGTAAATAACTCTGATGGAGACTCTGTGTGCTGCGGACTCATAACACGGGATGCAGCTCACCTAATGCCCCGAAATAGCCACGCCTCTGCGCCCACAAGACCACTAGACATATATGTACTGCACAAAATGTGTAGCAAGTGTAGCATGAGTACATACAACACGTGTACCCAATAAGTATCTAGTCTAATCTCGAAGAAGTAGTGACGAGGCGTCGACTTCGACACTTACTATGGGCTAACAATAAAAATATCAAAATTATAATTAAGCATGGCTTATGTAAATACAGCTGAAAACTCAATAACAAGAAATAAATAAACAATTCTTTCACTGATAATAAATCCCAAATGAATTTCCATTACTTAACAAATTAATCTATCAAGCCAATGAAACAATATCAATTATAATTGGACTCCAAGAATTATTAGGCACGAATTATGCCGAGGTCGTATGGCCCGATTCAACATACAAATATATAACTTGTGCACTGTCGAGGGTCGAACAACATGAATCATAGATGCATCTATCTTCTACCTAGGCATTCAGCCCGCTCCACGAGAAGAGAAAATACTTTATAAACAATCGATTCAAGATTATTAAGAGGCTAATATTCAAAGAAACACCAATTCTCATTAACGGTCAAGTGGCCCGTCCAAAACTCAAGTAAATGAAATTTAACTTTTACAATTCCTTTATCAAGTTCTAATATGATTTAAGCAATTAAATTTACAAGTAGGGTGCAAACATCGCAAGTATAACATGATTTGGGTTCTAGACTACCCGGACATAAGCATAATTAGTAGCTACTACGGACTCTCGTCACCTCGTGCGTACGCAACCCCCACAAATAGAAGCACATATTTAAATCAATTCACCTATGGGGTTAATTCCCTCTTACAAGGTTAGAAAAGAGACTTACTTCACTCCGAAGTTCCATAACTAGCTCCAAAGCCTCTCTAACACCGCAAACCGATCCCAGTCGATCCAAAACTATTAAATAAATGTGAAATTCCATGAACATATACTCTAATACTCATAATAAATCAATTTATAATAATTTTCAACTCCGCTCGAAAAATTGATAAAGTCATCCTCGGGTCCACGTGCCAGGATTCCAAAAGTTTCAGAAGATAATCATTGCCCATAACACTGCGAACTCAAATATATGATTTATACCCAATTCCATGTCCAATTTCATGGTCAAAATCCAAAAATATCAATTTCTAGGTTTTCTATCAAAATTCTCAAATTCCTACTATTATCCATGTTTAAATCCTTATGGAATCCATGTATTTAACTTGTAATTGATGGGAATAACTTACCTCGTGTTTCTTGATGAAAATCCCTTCTTGAAGGTCTACAAAATATTTCCAACCAAGTGAAAAATGAGAGAAGAAGAGCCAAATCTCTCTCTTAAAACGATACTGCCCAATGATATTTTCGCACCTGCGGGACAATAGCCGCAGCTGCGACCTCGCTTCGACGAACACGCCACCGCTTCTGCGGAAAATCACTCAAACACGATCACTTGCACCTGCGAAAACATTCCGCGCTTCTGCGACATTGCATGTGTTAGCCCCCTTCCGCTCATGCGCCTTCTCCCGCTTTTGCGCCCAACGCTTCGCTTCTGTGCTTGTGCAGATGCGGCCAAAACTCCACACCTGTGGTCCTTCCCCCGGCTGACCTACTCTGCTTCTGTGTCCCCTGGGATGCTTCTGTGGCCCCGCACCTGCGGCCAAAACCTCGCAGATGCAGTTGCACTATATGACAGCAGCTTCAGCATTTTCATAAAGCCAAATTCCATCCGTTAACCATCCGGAATCCACCCGAGGCCCTCGGGACCTTAACCAAATATACCAACATTTACCAAAATACAATACGAACTTAGTCGAAGCCTTAAACCACGTCAACATCATGAATCACGCCTCGAATTAAACTTATAAACTTTCAAATTCTATCTCTTGTGTCGAAACATATCAAATCAATCCGGAACGACTTAAAATTTTGCACACAAGTCCCAAATGACATCACGGACCTATTCCAACTTTCGGAATCGAGATCGGACCCCGATATCAAAGAGTCCACTCCCGGTCAAACTTTCCAAAAACCTTCAAATTTTCAACTTTCGCCAAATGACCCCGAAATGACCTACGGACCTCCAAATCAACATCCGAACGTGCTCCTAATACCAGAATCACCATACGGAGCTATTCCCAGGCTCGGAATCCCAAACGGACATCGATAACATTAAAATACACTTCAACCCAAATTTATGAAACTTTTCCAAAATGCCAACTTTCCTCAATAAGCGCTGAAATGCTCCCGGCTCATCCAAAAGTCGATCCAGACATACGCCCAAGTCCAAAATCATCATACGAACTTGTTGGAACTTTCAAATCCCGATTCCAAGGTTGTTTACTCAAAAGGCAAGCCTTAGTCAATCCTTCCAACTTAAGCTTCTGAAATGATAATTTTCCTTCCGAATCAAATCCGAACTTCCCGAAATTTAATTCCGACTACACGTGCAAGTCATAATACCTGAAGTGAAGCTACTCAAGGACTTACACCACTAAATGACGCACTCGAGCTCAAAATGATCGGTTGGGTCGTTACATAAATAGTGTTAAATTATTCATGACATAGCATGTTATTATTATGTATCATTTTGAAGGTATTTCTAGATTTGATATTGAGTTAAAAAGTATAATAATTGTGGATATTAAATATTGATATAATTGATACCTAATTATAATATTTATTAGAATGTGTATTTGCATTTTTGTGTATATATAAGGAGTATTTAATTAAAGGTTCATGGACATACTACTGTATACTTAGAGAATCAAGTATATTTTTACACAAAATGCCTTTCTCTATTTTTTTGTTATTTCTAAGAATTAAATTATATAGCATAATCAATTTTAATACTATGAGTGGGTGTAAATCTTGTTTACCCGTAAAATAGTACGGTTGAATTTATACTTGGTTTCTAGATAAATAAATTAATTTGATCCCGAAATAATAAAATAATCAAAGAATTATGCAATACTTAGCCTTGGGATGTAGACGAAATAACAGAAGCAATAGTTCCGGGAACAGGGTTTTCCGGCACAACAACAACGAAATCAAAAAGTAGGAAAATAAAATGGTATTAAGCTTTGTACAGAATGTAACGTAAGTTTGCCAGAAAAGTTATCCCTTTACAATCATAACTGAGCTCACTATTTATTGTTATGTCTAGGGAAGGAATTTCTAGGATCGTACCCTTCTTTAATGTCAATTATGAGGGACATTGATGAAGATGTAATGGTAAACATAAATGCCAAATTCCCTGTAATGGGTAATTAATCTTAATGCCATGAAATATTCTCTATTAAATGCTACCGGGTGAAGAGAATTTATCACATATTTATGAGCGTTATTCTTTCCGATGACAAACGAAGCAGTTGCCTTCGATCTTTGGCCAGCCCCCCATCTTGGGTTTCACGTGTCCCTTTTTTAGACAGCCACGTATCATAGCATATTTTACCCTATACAGATAGTCCCCCTGCTTTTCGGTGACATAACTTTATGTTACTGGAAAGTTTGTAGAAATACTCTTTTAGCGGGATCCATCTGAAGGCTTCTGACGGTTGATTAGATGCACGTCTCTCCACATTTAATACCCCGAACACGCGCCATCCCATGATTCAGCACAATATTTGCCAATTATCGAGGTAATCATGGACATGAATTTAGCCGCCAAAACTTTTACTTATATGGATCAACCTTCTCCCTAATACTTTATAATTTTTCAAGCTTCCCTTATCTAACTTGCATCTTGTTCTTCATCGTTTCTCTAATTCTCAAAAAAACATTCTCCTTCTTCCATACAATGGCAACTTACTCAAAGCGTACCGATTTTTCAAAGAGCAAGAACACGGCCTAGGAATCTGCTCCTCCAACAGTGGGCTCCATCATCCCTAGAAGTCTTATTACCAAAAAACACTTCGAAGAGAAATTCCCTACTACTAACTCTCGTACATGGGCCGTCAGTAGGTATCCTTCTTCCGTACATCCTTCCAGCATTCCTGTTATGAAGGAACACTGTCACTGCCATGGCTTGGATATTATTGCTCCTGATCTATCGGAGCGAGTCACCCTACCCAAGGAGGGTTTTACATATTTTTACATGTATCCCTTTACTTTGGGTGCTTTCTCTTTGAGCGGAGAGATTGACTCCGTGATTGTGGAGTTTTGCCTCCTCTACCAAGTGTGTTTGGCACAAGTAAGTCCTTTTATATGGAGGGCGGTTGCTTGCCTTCGGTGTTTGTGCTAGGAAACTTAGAGGAGCTAACCTTAGCTCATATCACTAATCTCTATTCTCCCAAAATCTTCCACGGGGGAATGATAAACCTTTGCAAGCGTGGCCATCATGCTCTGTTGTCTAAAATGGATGATGATAATGACCATGGGTGGATGGAATGGTTCATTGTAGCTGCCACCAACGGTATCATTCCAGCAACGGCTTCATCCTTTCCGGCTACTTGGAACCGCACTCGTAAGCTCTTTGTTTAATATATCTGTTTACCAAATATTCTTCTATAGCCGTATTGATCCTCCATCCTTCACCTATTTCAGCAATGCGATCGATCCCACCAGTGGTTAAGGGTTTGGATTGGTGGGTACAAAAGATCTTGGACGTTACGATGCCCAAGACTTGCTTGTGGAAAGAATTGTCCCCTAAATATGGATGGAAGGCCAAGAATCATGATAATTCAAACTCACCTTGTTTCAATTTTTCATGTAAAGAACTTGATTGATGTAACGACCCGACCGATCGCTTTGAGCTCTAGCACGTCGTTCGGCGGCTTGAGTCCTTGAGTAGCTTCATTTTATGCTTTATGACTTGTACGTGTGGTCGGAATTGAATTTCGGGAAGTTCGGAGTTGATTTGGAAAGAAAATTTTAATTTTGGAAACTTTAAGTTGGAAAGATTGACTAAGGTTTGCATTTTGAGCAAGAAGCCTCGGAATCGAGATTTGAAGGTTCTAATAGGTTTGTAAGATGATTTCGGACTTGAGCGTATATTCGGGTTGAGTATCGGACCACCCGGGAGCATTTCAGCGCCTATTATGGAAATTTGACATTTTGGAAGTTTAAGAAGTTCTTAAGTTTGATTTGAAATGAATTTTGGTGTTATCATTGTCCGTTCGGAGTTTCTATCCTAAGAATATGTTTGTATCATGAATTGTGCCTTAGACGTAAAGTTTGGCGTCATTCCGAGATGTTTGAGTGTAATTCGGACGCGCTCGGTGAAGTTTGAAGGTTGGAAAGTTGAAAGAAAGGTTTTGGCCGTCGATTTGTAATTTTGATATTGTTTGACGTGATTTGAGAATTCGACTAAGTCTGTATCGTATTGTGGGATGTGTTGCTATGATTGGACAGTGTCCCGGTAGCCTCGGGTGCGAATCGGATTGGAAATGCATCGAGTTTGGACTTGGAAGAACTGCTAAAGCTTAAAGCTTCTGGTGCGATCACACCTGTGAGAATATGGTCACAGGTGCGAGACCGTAGAAGCAGTCCAGGTGTCGCAAAAGCGGTAAGGAGTGAGGCTGGATGGGATTGCAAGTGCGAGAAATTTGCCGCACCTGCGGGCTCGCAAATACGAGTGGAGGAGCGCAGCAGCGAAAGTGGTCTGGGGTTGGATGATCATAGGTGCGGGTGTTGTAGCGCACCTGTGGTCGTGGGCGCGCAGGTGCAGAGTGGTGCTCAAGCTGGGGAGTCCGCAGGTGCGGAGTGGTGCTCAAGCTGGGGAGTCCGCAGGTACGAAGGATTTTCCCAGGAGCGGATGCGCACCTGCGGTTGGATGGCCGCAGAAGCGGAAAAAGATGGCCTTGGGGAAAACCATATCTGCAAGGAAGCTTCCGTAGAAGAGGAGCCGTAGAATCGGCTACTGTTACACAGGTGCGAAGGTCGGGATGGGCAGTGTGCTTTTAAAATGGGGGTTTGGCTCAATTCCACTTCATTTCGTCTATGGGAGCCGATTTTGGAGCAATTTTGGAGTGCCATCTTCATCATCTATTATGGGCTAAGTGATTTTTCACATTATGAGTTAAATACATGGTTTATATATAGATTTAAGCATGGGAATTTGATGAAATTCGGGATTTTGGTAGAAAACCTAGAAATTGGTATTTTTAGATTTTTGACCACAAAATTGGACATGGAATTTGGAATAAATTATATATTTTAGTTCGTGGTGTTATGGGTAAAGTTTATCTTCAAAACATTTTGGAATCCGGACACGTGGGCCCGAGGGTTGATTTTATTGACTTTAGAGCGGAGTTGGAAATTTTTATAAATTATGAAATTGTAAGCATTAGAGTATATTTTGATTGAATTACACGTGGTTTGACTAATTTTGAGACGTTTGGCTTTGAGTTGAGGTGTTAGAGAGGCGTTGGAGCCGGTTAAGGAATTTCGGAGCGAGGTAAGTCTCATGTCTAACCTTGTGAGGGGGAAACTACTCCTAGGTGATATTTATTGATATGTGCAACTAGTTGTGGGTGCTACGTACGCACGAGGTGACGAGAGTCCGTACGTATCTAAATCATATTTATGTCCGGGTAGACTTAGGACTTTATCATGTAATAATTGAATTATTTGAACTCTTTCTGCTAGCTTAATTAATTAAAGTGATAACTGAATTTGATGTAGAAATAAAAATATGTATATGAGGCTGAGCCTTAACACTTTAAGTTGTGGGCGAGTTATTTGAGAAACGGTAAAGATCATATTAATTTTGTACTCATGCACTGTATTGTAAGCATGTGTCTCGTAATTTGGTAACTTCCTTCCTTTCTTGTGGAGTGGGCTGAACGCCTCGATAGTATAATAGATGCATCTATGGTTCATGTCGCTTGACCCTCGGCAGTGTACACATTATTTTGGATTGGGTCGAACGACCTCGGCAGAATAGTGCGCTATATCGCTAGTAGTCAGAATATTCACGAGATAATCTTTCCACTGATGCCCAGTAATTTATATGGTATTGCTTATTTATTTGATATTGGCACTTGCTATTTTCGGAGCTGTTAAGGTAGAATACAAGATTGAGAAATTCAAACCTTAAAAGGAATATTTCGAAGATTATGTAACTTACAGATTTACCCCATTATTGTTGTGTGCTTTCTATCTGCTTATGATTTATCATATTGCTTCATTGGACCTCTAGTAAGTGTCTATGTCGACCCCTCGTCACTACTTCTCCGGGGTTAGGATAGATACTTACTGGGTACGCATTTATTTACGTAGTCATGTTGCACTTTTGCACTAAATGTGCAGGATCTGACAGGTTCATTTGGTGATCATCTTGGCGCATAGACCTATCTGTTGAGGAGACTTTATGCGAGCTGTATTCCAGGCTACACATCGCAGTCCACCGAGTCTCTATAGTACTATTTATTTTATCATGTCTTATTTCATTCTGGACAGATGTTGTATTAGTATTGTACTCCTTAGAAATGTTCATACACTTGTGACACCGGGTTTTGGGGTTATACTAGTTGATACTTAGGGTTTCATACATTATTATCGCCTTTCATTTATCTTATAGATTATAAATGTTGTACGTTCCCGCGACTTGGAAGTGTAAATCTCCTTTTCCTATAAAAATGTGTGATTATGAAAGTAATAAAATGAGCAATCAAATTGGTAAATCACTATTGGCTTGCCTGACGGCGGCGTTAGGCGCCATCACGACCTATAGTGGATTTTGGGTCATGACAACTTGGTATCAGAGCGTTAGGTTCACTTAGGTCTCACGAGTCATGAGAAAGTCTAGTAGAGTCGTGTGGATCAGTACGGAGATATCTCTACTTATCTTCGAGAGGCTACAGGGTTGTTAGGAGCACTTTTCTTCTTGATTCCTTTTCGTGCGATTTGATCCCATTGGAGCTTATGACTTTATTTCCTTCCTACTCAATCTTATGTGAAGTGATGTGCCTGTTATCCAATGGACGTCGAATGGCTGTGGTGGTACTGCAGACGTGGTGCAAGATATTTTTCCCTGCATGTTCGGGCGGGCTATTATCGTCGCCTTGTGGAAGGATGTTTTGTCATTTCAACTCAGTAGTTGTATTTTTGATGGTTTTGAGGCTATGCACATATTGCTATGATGTTCACGCGTTGCTATCGCACGATGTTGGTGTAATGGTAGAGTGCTCGTTTATGTGTTGAGGCAGTGAATGACTTGAAGAGAGTATTTCTCAGTGCATAATTTAGGGGTTCATCATTTAAATCCAGCAGAGGAAAGGAAATCGATCTATGAATGCTCAGGCTTTGGTTGATGGAGTAGCGAGACTTGATATTTTCGAGTATGGTGGAATTTCATTTATGATGAGGTATGGTCGTCCTTGTTTGAACAGATTAAGGTTTGCCGGTGTTATGGTCATTTGCCTTCGGGGCAGGGTGTTATGAAATGGCACCTTAGAAGCGGTTGTCAGAGATAGCGGTGTGTAGCGGTTCAGAATCGAATTGGTATTTCTAATGTGGATGGCTCGAGAAAGATGATATTCTAGGAGGTTTAGAGTTGGTAGCAATTCATTAGTTCTGGTGCTACAGGTATGGATTTGATTTGAGGAAACATTTGGGCAGTGAAGTATGAGGGAGGACGTGGCAGGAAGTGTCTTGCGGTGGTTGAATTACTAGGAGGTCAAGTATGAAAAGCAGAGGTCGAGAAGTTGCTTAAAGGAGATGGTTTAACCGAATTGAGAGTGGCGGAATAGCATGTAGATTTTGTGGTAGGATAGCCACATGCCTTGAGAAAGTTCAGAGCGATTTGGGAGTCATGGTGGAAAGTGACTAGGTCTACGAACATTATTTTAAATAGTGGCTATTGCACTAAGGAAGATCGAATATGGCATAAAGGAGTTGCTGAAAATGAAGAGGGGTGTGAAAACTTGATTATCGTTAAGATGCAATGTGATTTCGAGTTTGGAATGTATTGTCAGACTTTAAGTGATGTGAATAGGGAATGAACGGACTTGTACAACTGGTGGATGAGCACGGGCTCAGGTGGGTTTAATGATTTCGTGGTAGTTGTACCCAGTGCAGCGTCGTTGGGAGATGTCGGTATGGAATACCATTGGTGGGCTATCTCCTATGGACAAGTCCGCAGTTGTGTGATTTTGATGAAGTTTCTACGAAGAGATCTACTTACTACGAAGCAGAAGGTCGAGTATACGGTTATGGCTGATAATTCGAAATGTTCATGAAAAGTTTAATAAGAAACTACATAAAATTTGGCTGGTTGACGGTGCGAGATCATGGTAATTGAGAAGGAGAAATCCTTGTGGGTTCTAGGTTTATATAATTGTAGCTTAAAGCTAAGTGGGGGAGCCCCATCGTCTATGATTGGATCACGTGGTTGTCTGCTTGTGCGGTTTCTGGTTATCGGTGTATTGGAGGGTCACTATGACAAAGGAAAGAAATCATTAGGGGTAATTCGAGCAAAGAAATTGATAAATGTGCACTATATTCTTCCTTATCGATTCATGTGCAGGTTTCGGGAAGACGCGGAGTTTATGCTTTGTGTGGATGTGATGTACAAGGAAAAGAATGCAGCTGATTGCTTCTTTGAGAGGGTGTTCATATGCTAGCAGAGCGTTGAAGTTTGGTTATATTCGGGATCAAGTTAAAGTGGGTGACTCCCAACAACGGTCCTAGTGGGGTCAAGAATTAAAGTGCAGTGCCTAAGGATTTTGGGTCCGTTGTGTGGTTAAGGATCGAGTTTTCACAGTGGATTACGAACGGGACTTGGAATGTTCTATGTTATCATCAGGTATTTGGTGCAGAATTGGATGAAAGGGAGAAATAGCTTCGGATTCACGGAAGGTCTTGGAGAATGGGTGTACCAGTTGGAGATGCTATTGTGCGCTTGAGAAGGGTATGAGATAATTCATGGGTATTGAGACGATATGGTGTCGCGATTCGGGTCACTCGGGATAAGTGTGGATTGAGTTAATTATGTTGTGAATGTAGCTATTATTATTTCTAAGTCAGGTCAATAGTAAATTGAAAGAAGTTGGGTCGGTTAGTAATGGTTGAATCGACATGATTGTGGCAATGAGCAGTTCCTTTGGTGTGTGAAGTTTTACATGTGGGTTGTGGTTGTACGTGTGGGCTTGACAGCCACCATAACTTGATTGATTTGGGAGGTATTTGATTCAAGTAGCCTTGTTGTGTAAATGGATTCCGGAAGAGTCATGGCGGTTTAGATCATGACTTGAGGTTTGTATTTTCTGTGGTTTGGTAATTCAGTTGCGTGTTGCATTGATTCTTCTGAAATGAGCTAAGTGAAAGGTTTCTACCGAATAAAATACTTATTCTATCAGTAGTTCAAGGGTTATGGTGAATACTTGTATTATCGCGTAGCGGCATGATAGGTGCAGTGAGAGGCATGGGAATTTGAAAGTTAAGGATCAAGGTTGCGGTTCGGTGTTGACAAGAATGTCACTAGCTCGGATGAGCCGGGAAGAATTCAGATTTTCAGAGTAAGCTGGCATTTTCTTTAGTGTCACCTGAGAACGGCGTTCTGTGCAAGAGGCTTGGTGTATTGATTTGCGGATCCTTGATGTGCTATACAGAATTAGTACAGTTAGTGGTATGGATGTGCAGACTTTGCTACCTGTGCGGAAGGTCATGGGAGCGTACCCCACAGGGATATTTGTAAGAGTGTGACATGTTAGTCACCTGATTGTTAAAGATTGAAACCAAGTACGGAGATTTTTGGTACTATCGTTAATGTGAGAGTTTATACCTGGAAGGTGTCTATTCCCTTGGTTGTGAATTGTGGGAGTTGGTCCAGAGTGGACGGCTGCTCGTGTGTGTCATGAATGGGGCCATTATGGATCCTTGGAAGGTTATTGGCCCAGTATGGTATGATCAGAATCGTTTTGAGGTCCATTGCTGGGTCTAATATGAATGTGTGCTCTGCTTCAGGTAGGAGTCATCGGGCATTGAATGTTATTTCCGTCGTCAGCTATTCCTTGTAAATATCTATTGTGCCATGTGATTTGTGAGACTGCTTGATTATTCGCACATGTGTTGAGGTCCCATGTATCCTATGGTCTTATATGAGAAGGATGGCTCTCAAGATGCAGGTCATTTATTTCACCTTAGTTGTGCTTGGGTTTTGTAGTGTATGGCACTATCCGTCTCCCCAGGATTTGTATTATGCACTTGGCGTGCTTGTGGTCGATATTCGGGCAATTCATAAGTATAAGCGTTATGGCCTGATGTATGTTTTCTTCTTGATTGTTATGTGCGGATCGGGCGGCATGCCTCCACGGGTATATTGTTTGGATCGGGTGGCATGCCACCACAGGTATGTTATGTTGGATCGGGTTGCACGCCGCAACATTGTCATGTTTGGATCGGGTTGCACGCTGCAACATTGTCATGTTTGGATCGGGTTGCACGCCGCAACAGTGTCATGTTGGATTGGGTTGCATGCCACAACAGCGAGATGTTGAGCATAGTTACTTGCACTCATTTTGTGTGTCTTGTTTTTCATCCCTGAGGTAGGTTCACAACATCTATTCGGCCATTTTGTTCGTTACGTGGGCTGGGTAGACCTATTCCAAAGTTCATTTTTCCTTATGTATCACATTCGAGTTTGTAGCTTTTTGGCGCATTGTGGGTGTCATATGAGATTTTTTGGTAGTTTCTGAGACGACTTATTGCCTGAGTAGCTTGGACTGGGTTAGACGAGGTTATTGGACCCGGGATCAGTGCGATCGGAGTTATGTAGGGTATATTAAAGAGTGAATATCGTTATTCGGTTCAGAATGAGGTAATGGTTCTTGTCAGGAGGAGAGATTCTATGATCTGTTGATTCGGCAGGTTGTTATTAGTTTCTACACATCTCTGTCGTCGTGCCAGTATTTTGAGAGTTGGAACAAGACTTATGTGCATCATGAGGCGTATTGTGGGCATCAGATTCATGAAATTCCAGTTATTACAGTCGGAGGATGTTATTATGGACAACCGACTTACATGGTGCAGGGTGTGATTTCAACATAGGTGCATGATCATATTTTGGTACAGTGTGTGGTGATTGATACGGTGTTCGTGTGTTAGAATCAGGTCTTGCAAGAAAATTCGGAAGTTGGAATTTGGTTCTAAAGCTTGCTAGCTAAGGTTATAGGGAGGATCTTCAGTCTGGCTCGAGATAATGTGCTTCACTTGGTTGTGGTGGTACGGGTAGGTGCGCGAGGTGTTAAACAGTGATTTTGGACAACTCCGGAGCAGTTCCTAGCACATTCGAAGATGAACATATGTTTAAGTGTGGGAGAATGTAATGACCCGACCAGTTGTTTTGAGCTATAGCGCGTCGTTCGGTGGTTTGAGGCCTTGAGTAGCGTCACTTTATGTTTTATGACTTGTACGTGTGGTCAGAATTGAATTTCGGGAAGTTCAGAGTTGATTTAAAATGAAAATTTTAATTTCGGAAGCTTTAAGTTGGAAAGATTGACTAAGGTTTGACTTTTGAGCAAGAGGCCTCAGAATCGGGATTTGAAGGTTCCAATAGGTTCGTATTATAATTTCAGACTTGCACGTATGTTCGGGTTGAGTATCGGACCACCCGGGAGCATTTCGGCGCCTATTATGGAAGGTTGGCATTTTAGAAGTTTAAGAAGTTCTTAAGTTTGATTTGAAATGAATTTTGGTGTTATCGATGTCCATTCGGAGTTTCGGGCCTTGGAATTGGTTCGTATTGTGAATAGTGGCTTGCACGTAAAGTTTGGCGTCATTCCGAGATGTTTGAGTGTAATTCGGATGCGCTCGACGAAGTTTGAAGGTTGGAAAGTTGAAACAAATGTTTTGGCCGTCGATTTGTAATTTTGATGTTGACGTGATTTGAAGTTTCAACTAAGTCTGTATCGTGTTCTGGGATGTGTTGGTATGTTTCGACGGGGTCCCGGGGGCCTCGGGTGCGAATCGTATTGGAAACACATCGAGTTTGGACTTGGAAAAACTGCTTAAGCTTAAGGCTTCTGGTGCGATCGCACCTGCGAAGATATGGCCGCAGGTGCAAGACCGCAAAAGCATCCCAGAAGTCGCAGAAGCAGTAAGGAGTGAGGCTGGATGGGATCGCAGGTGCGAGGAATTTGCCGCACCTGCGGGCTCGCAGATGCGGGCGGATAAGCGCAGAAGTGAAAGTGGTCTGGGGCTAGGTGATCGCATGTGTGGGTGCTATAGCGCACCTGCGGACCTATAGGTGCGGTCATGGGCGCGCAGCTGCAGAGTGGTGCTCGAGCTGGGGAGTCCGCAGGTGCGAAGGATTTCTGCAGAAGAGGATGCGCACCTGCGGTTGGATGGTCGCAGAAGCGGAAAACATTGGCCTTGGGGAAACCGCATCTGCGAGGAATCTTCTACTTAAGCGGAGCCGCAAAAGCTGCTACTGTTCTGCAGGTGCGAAGGTCGGGTTGGGCAGTGTGTTTTTAAAACGGGGGTTTGGCTCAATTCCACTTCATTTCGTCCATGGGAGCCGATTTTGGAGCAATTTTGGAGTGCCATCTTCATCATCTATTATGGGGTAAGTGATTTCTTCACATTGTGAGTTAAATACATGGTTTATATATGGATTTAAGCATGAAAATTTGTAGAAATTTGGGATTTTGGTAGAAAACCTACAAATTGGTATTTTTAGATTTTTTACCACGAAATTGGACATTTAATTTGGAATAAATTGTATATTTTAGTTCGTGATGTTATGGGTAAAGTTTGTCTTCGAAAATTTTCAGAATCCGGGGCACGTGGGTCTGAGTGTTGATTTTATTGACTTTCGAGCGGAGTTGGGAATTTTTATAAATTGTTAAATTGTAAGCATTGGAGTATATTTTGATTGAATTACACGTGGTTTGACTAGTTTCGAGACGTTTGTCTTTGCGTTGAGGTGTTAGAGAGGCGTTGGAACCGGTTATGGAATTTCGGTGAGAGGTAACACTCTTGTCTAACCTTGTGAGGGGGAAACTACCCCATAGGTGATATTTATTGATATGTGAAACTAGTTGTGGGTGCTACGTACGTACGAGGTGATGAGAGTCCGTATATAGCTAAAGGATGTGGGTGCTACGTACGCACGAGGTAGACTAAGGACTTTATCATGTAAGAATTAAATTATTTGAACTTGTTCTGCTGGCTTAATTAATTAAAGTTATAACTGAATTTAATTTAGAAATAAAAATATGTATACAAGGTCGAGCCTTAACACTTTGAGTTGTGAGCGAGTTATTTGAGAAAATGTAAAGATCATATTCATTTTGTGCTCATGTACTGTATTGTAAGCATGTGTCTCGTAATTCGGTAACTTCCTTCCTTTCTTGTGGAGCGGGCCGAACGCCTTGGTAGTATAATAGATGCATATATAGTTCATGTCGCTTGACCCTCATCAGTGTACATATTATTCCTGATCGGGTCAAACTACCTCGGCAGAATCGTGTGCTATATCGCTAGTAGTCCGAATATTCACGAACTAATCTTTCCACTGATGCCCGATAATTTATATGGTGTTCCTTATTTATTTGATATTGCCACTTTAAATTTTCAGAGCTGTTAAGGTAGAATACATTCATACCTTAAAACAAATATTTGGAAGATTATGTAACTTACAGATTTACCCCATTATTATTATGTGCTTTCTATCTGCTTATGATTTATCATATTGCTTCATTGGACCTCTAGTAAGTGTCGATGTCGATCACTCATCCCTACTTAACCGGGGCTAGGCTAGATACTTACTGGGTACGCGTTGATTTATGTACTCATGATGCACTTCCGCACTAAATGTGCAGGATCTGACAGGTTCATCTGGTGATCATCTTGGAGTGTAGGCGCATCTATTGAGGAGAATTTATGTGAGTTGTATTCCAGGCTACACATCGCAGTCCACCGAGTCTCCATCATACTATTTATTTTATCATGTGTTATTACATTTTAGACTGATATTATATTATTATTGTACTCCTTAGAAATGATCATGCACTTGTGACACCGGATTTTGGGGTTATAATAGTTGATGCTTAGGATTTCGTACATTATTATCGTCTTTCATTTCTTTTATAGATTACAAATGTTGTATGTTCCCTTGACTTGGAAGTGTAAATCTCATTTTCTTATTAAAATTTGTGATTTCGAAAGAAATAAAATGAGCAATCAAATTGGTAAATTAACATTGGCTTGCCTGATGGAGGCGTTAGGCTCCATCACGACCTATAGTGGATTTTGGTTCGTGACAATTGATCTCTTCTAACTTGTCATTGAAATTAGGTCTACCCACGGGCTCTATTCCTATTCCCGAGGAAAATGTCTCTGCTGATCTTGCTGATGTAGCGAGGCTGCTTCAGGAGGCGCTTACTCGAACTGGTTTCTCCGGGCCTACTTTGGGAGAAAATATTTCTTTACGGAGTCCCTGGCCGGAAGACAAACAACCAAAGAGAATACGCTCCTCCACAGCCAGAGAAACGAATAAGAGGGCGAGGACCGATGCCCCCGAGTCATCTCTGGTAGCGATGGTAATTCGCCCTCCTTCCAGGTCGGACATAGACACTGTGATGATCGACGATGATGAATAAGCTAGTGATGATGGAGCTTCTCTCATAGAAGATGACGATCTTCATCATCTCAACAGGATGCTCGGCCTGTTGAGATAGTTACACCAACCGAGGACGATGCCTCGGCACTTTGGGAAAAGTTTGATTTGGTAGCTAATGTCAACTCCCATTTTTGGGGCCCAATTGTTGTGCCCAGTACTGCGGGGCTGAGTACCTGGTCCCTGCCGTCTTTGGTTGGCGAGCATCCAACAACCAGCTCTGCATTTGATGCAGCTACTTCTCACTCTTCAACTCCATCAGCTTCATCTCTATCTTCACCAATACCAGCAACTGCCACATCACTTCCATCTTTATCCACTCTTCCACCAGCAAATGCTACATCATCTCCACCGGCCGGACCTGACTACGAAGAAGGTGCTCCTCTTCCACAATCCCCAGTTCATGGGAATTTGGGGCAAAACTATGCTGCCACTTCTGAAGATCCACAAAGGAGAAGGAATGTTACTCTTTCGGTTTCTACTGGATGCAACTTGCTATCTCCGCCGGTGGAGCTTGCTAATTATCTGAATCCTTTGGCTTTAGAGAAAGACTAGGAAAAGATTCAGGAACTCTCTGGAGAATGTTTGTTGAACAATGCCATGAATAACGCCGCAGCGGTACATTCCTTTTTACTTTATTACTCCTTCTATTTTTGGGCATGAACATATCCTGAATTTTACCCTTCTTACTTTATAGGCCAACTTTCTTACTTTCGGGGGCCTTTAGAGGTTGATTCGTGAAAAGGAAGAGATTACCTCTGCACGGGATCAGCTTTTGTTAGAGCAGGTGCAAAATGTCGTTCGCCTTTCGGAACTGGAAGCCAAAGCTGCTGAGGTTGTTATATTGGAGGCTCGTTTGCAGAAAAGTGAGCAAAAAGTGGTAACCCTTAGTCAAGAAACTGGCCTGCTGAGGGTTAGATTTGACAAAGCCAGGGCCAAATGGGCTGAAGTCCATAACGCCATTCTAGCTGCAACCGAACGCGAGGCTGCCTCTGTTGAAAGAGTGACCAACTTAGAGGTAGCCTTGAACCCCAAAATTGAAGAACTTGCTGTTACGGGGGCGAATCACACCCAGCTGGAAGAGAAGTACAGGAAAACTATCGAGCATAATAGGCTTTTTAGTTCAATTGTATGTGACCTTGATGTTAGCCTCAAATCTGCTAGGTACACCCGGAAAAACCTTTCTGCCGAGGTAACCCAACTCAAAGAAAAACTTAAGCGTCGAGCGGCTTCCCTCATTGTTGAAAAACCTTATGCTATGTACACCATGAGGAGAAAAACCTTGAAAGAGGCCAAAGTTGGTGTCATTGATTTTGATGCCGAAATTACTAAGGCACGTAAGCTTGAGTTAGCTACTAAAAGTGGACTCCCATTGATTTTCGATGCACATAGTCCTTCTGGTTCTGGTTCTGGTTCCGGTTCCGAGTTCTCGGGAGCTGAAAAAGAATCAGAGGATGATGATGCTGAAGGCCAAACTGGTGAAAATGTTGAGCCATCGATGGGTCCATCTATTTCTCCCTGGGGCACGGACACTTCTCTTCCTCCTAGTTCCGGAGATACTGTAGTGTAGCTTTTCTTTTCTTTTTCCAATTCGTGTACCTGTGCCATTTTGACATGTTTTTGTAAATAAAAACATCTTTTGCTCAAGTATTGTTTGAGTCTTCCTTTCGTTTGAATATTCATGCAAGTCTTTAATCTTTACATTTTCTTCCTTTTGCTCAAGAATTTTGCGCAAGCTTTTCTGTTTTCGTCTTATTATGTGAACCTTGGGTGTATTTTCCCCGAAAGCATTTTTAGCTCTAGGAATCAGCCCTTTTTCATGAGGGCTTTGATAAGTATTTGCGCAAGTTTACTTTTTGCCTCCTTTCGTATACGGACTCGGGTGTATCTTTCCCCGAAGGCATTTTGATTCTGGGCATAAATTCTTCCAGAACCAACCCTTTAACGTGAGGGTTTTTATAAGAGAGGGCCCTCTTATGTTTACTGTGCTCTTGAAGAGGATGCCTCCTATTCATTACGGCAATATCATTTAAAGTACTTGTTTAGCTTTTAAATGACAAAGTTAATTCATCGTTCAGATAAGACACAAGATAAAAACAAAAGGATTTTATTTTATTTCTATTTTCAAAAAGTACATAAGCATTTGCTATGCTGAAAAGTTAATTGCCATTACTTGTGACTAACTCATACAACTTGTTTCTACGGGGTTGGCCGCGCAGTCCCCGGTCCTGATGATGCAATTAAATTTATAGTTTTTCATTTCCCGATCGATGTGGCAGTCATTGTTGTCGTATCCCCATATCATCCCCCCCCCCCCCCCCAATATTTGAATGTGAAGAGTGTGAATTGGAATACTGGAAGTCTTGTATCTTCGAAGATTCCATGAATGCATTGCTAGATAATCCTTAACTTGGTAACACACTTTACTTCCCCTTAGGAATTTATGCTATCGAGCGAAGGACTATCTGTTAATCCTCTAGTGGTTTGTGCTCGTGAATGATCGGGTAACCTTTGCTCAATAGCAAACTTAACTTCCCGGTGGGAATTTGCTATAGAGCAAAAGATTATCTAACCATCCCCGAGTGGATCTTTACTTTTGTGCCTTGCTATTAAAGGTCTTATTGTTGTTATCTTTGTAGTATGCTTTTTGTTGCTGTCTCATTAAAATTTTACTAACATAATAAATTAGAGATTGCGTACCTTTGTTCTCTCGTACTAAAACTGCACTTACTGCAACTTCCGAGACCGCGAGATAAATAGCAACGTTTCACCTTCTTTTGGTTTTGAAAGCAATGGAGGGCTTGAAAAGTACTTCTTTAAATCCCTCAAAACATGTTCACACTCCAGGGTCCATTTAAAATTATTTTTCTTTTTGAGCCGTGCGAAGAAACGGTGATACTTGTCTAATGACCGGGAAATGAACCTGCTCAAAGTTGTCAATCTCCCTGTAAGCCTTTGGACTTCCTTCGTGTTTGATAGTTGGTCGGGGATGTCTTCTATGGCCTTGATCTTATCGGGATTTATCTCAATTCCCCTTTGTGATACCAGAAATCCCAGAAACTTACCAGAGCTAACCCCGAACGCATATTTCTCGGGATTAAGTTTATTATGCATCCTTAGGATGTCAAATGTTTCTTGCAGATATTTAAGATGATCAACTGTATTTAAAGACTTAACGAGCATATCGTCTACATAAACTTCCATAGTGTTTCCTATTTGATTTTCAAACATCTTGTTCACGAGTCGTTGATAAGTGACTCCGGCGCTTTTCAACCCGAAGGGCATCACATTGTAGCAATATATGCTGAAATTTGTTATAAACGAAGTCTTTTCCTGATCCTCCGGGTTCTTCTTAATTTGGTTGTACCCGGAATAAACATCGACGAAACTCATTAACTCGTGCCCGTCCGTGGCATCAATCATTTGATCGATGTTTGGAAGTGGGAACGAGTCTTTCGGGCACGCGTTGTAAAGATCTTTATAATTTACACACATGCAAAACTTATTATTCTTCTTGGTAACTACTACTACATTGGCCAGCCATCTTCTTTGATGCATTTATACCTGGCTTCGGCAATCGGGCATTTCTTTTGTCTTATCGGAGGTATGTTGGGATTCAAGCATAACTTGTGTACGGCTACCTCTCTCGATATGCCTATCATATCCTCATGCGACCATGAAAAACAATCGGCGTTAGATTTAAGGAATTTAATAAAGTCGGACCTAAGTTCTGGGTGCAGTCCTATCCCCAAGTGGAATTTCCTTTCTAGGAATTCTTTGAACAATGTCACTTGCTCCAGCTCTTCTGTTGTGGACTTCATTGCATCGATCTCTTCTGGAACTTGGAAATATCTCGGCACCTGATAATATTCCGATGCCTCTGCCCCAGTGCTAACTTCATCTAGTTCGGGAGTAGGTCTCGGTCCCTGTAATTGCTATGCCACGTGTTCCTTTCCTTTGCTACTGGAGACCAAATTTTATTCATCTCCCTTGCCGTCGGTTGATCACCCATTTTTTGCTTAATTCCTTCGGGCATTGGAAACTTCAACAATTAATGATATATTGATAGTACAGCTTTCATCTCGTGCAACCATGGCCTTCCCAGAATGATGTTGTATTCCATATCACCATCTACCACTTCTAAAAGAGTTGTTTTCATTACTCCTTCAGTGTTCGTGAGCCATAATAATTTTCCCCGAGTTGTCACACTTGCAAGGTTGAATCCGGCGAGGAGCTTTCTGGCCGGAATAATGCTTCCGGTGATTTTAGCTTGCTCCAATACTCTCCGTTGTATGATATTAGTCGAACTTCCTGGATCCACTAGAACATGTTTAATCTTTAAATCTAGCACATTTAAAGACATTTCCAGTGCGTTATTGTGTGGTAGCAGCAATCTGTCTGCGTCCTCCTCCGTAAAAGTGATATCGTCTTTCCGAAGCCTTTTGCTATGAGTTATTAATACTTTCATCTTCTTTGTTGCTGAAAAGGTGACCCCGTTAATCTAGTTCCCTCCGAAGATCATGTTGATTGTTTGATGCGGGGGATCTTCACTTGCTTTCGAGGGTTCTGCGTTGTCCCGATTACGACCATAATTGTTCTTAGCTCGATCACTCAAGAATTATCTGAGGTGACCGTTCTTCAATAATGCTGCCACTTCTTCCCGGATGTGTCGACAGTCCCCCTGTCTGGTGGCCATTCGTCCCATGGTATTCACACCACAAGTTGGGATCCCTCTGGCTGGGATTAGATCTCATCGATTTCGGGAATCGTGCTTATTTATGTTTCTCATGGCCGATACCAACTCCACTATACTGACGTTGAAGTTGTATTCTGATAACTTGGGGTAAGAAGGATCTCGTGACCTGACACTTTTTTATCCTGCAGTAATCAATTATTCCAACCGTGATCAGTCCTCCTGTCAACGATGATCCTGTCCGCTGTCTGAAAATCTCTGTTGTGGCCTTCGGTCCATTCATAGGGCAAAAATCGGCCCCTCGAAGTTCGTCTATCCGTGTCATAATCTTCCTTTGATTTTTCTCTTTCTTTTCTCGTACTTTGGTCGACGAAGGAAAACCATCTTGTTCATCTTCGATCCTTATTTTTGATTTGTATCGGTTATGGACATCCGCCCAGTCGTTGCTTGAAACTCGAGAAGGCTTTCCTTCAATTTCCGGAAAGCGTCTGAGCTCCTCAGATTCAATCCCTTGGTGAATGCTTCAGCCGTCCATTCATCCGGGACAGCCGAGAACAAAATTCTCTCCTGATGGAATCGGGTAACGAACTCTCGTAGCAGCTCAGACTCTCCTTGCGCAATTTTGAATATATCGACCTTTCGGGCATGTACTTTTCTAGCCACGTCAAGGCTCCTCTCATGAAGGTTTCTCCAAATTTCTTTAGCAACACAGATTCAATTTCATGAGGAGCTAAATCATTTCCCTTTACTGCCGTTGTGTAGGTGGTAATATGCTCCTGGAGGTCTGGAGTTCCGTCATACTTTGTCACTTCAGGCATTTTGAACCACTTCGGGATTAACTTTGGTGTTGTACTTGGCTTGTTTGGCAATTGAGTATAGTTTTTTGAGTCCTGACCATTCAACACTGGTGGTGCGCTCGGGATCTGGTCCATGCGGACATTCACTTCCCTCATAAATCTTAAAAGTTAATTCTTAAAAGGATCATTCTCGTTATTGAGGCCAGATCTGTTCCCCCTGCCCCATCGGAGCCAATTTCACCCCTGAGAGTATTGTTGTCGACCCTCTGCGTGTTTTGATTCGCGGGAGCCCCGGGAGGAATCAAATCTCGTCTGTTTGCATTATTTGAAGCTCCCGACAGCGCCTGCTTCAACTCCGTCATAACCTTATCATGTCGTGTGAGGTGGCCTAGAATGATCTCTCGATACTCTTGCAAGACCCTTTCCGCGTCAATGTCATGTTCCTCATCAGCATCATCGGGAGTTGTCTCCCGAACATGTTGAATATATTGCCTGTCATGCACTGGTGTGGCGCCATTTCCCTCATTGTGGGTATCACTAATTGAGTCCTCGAAATAAGGCTGATCCCCTCGAATATCTGGGTTGTGCATGTTGTTAACAGTGTATCTGCCATTTCTTATAATTTTTCTAAGACAAAATAATCAAAATACGTTAGTAAAAAAAGGCAAGGATCAATTTAATTACACGGCTGTCTAGGCCCACGGTGGGCGCCAAACTGTTTACCTGTAAAACGGTACAGTTGAATTTATACGTGATTTCTAGACAAATGAATTAACTTGATCTTGAAATAATAAAATAATCGAAGAATTATGCAATACTTAGCCTTAGGATGTAAATGAAACAGCAGAAGTAATAGTTCCTGGAACAGGGTTTCCGGGCACAACAACAACGAAATCAAAAAGTAAGAAGATAAAATGGTACTAAGCTTTGTATAGAATGTAGCGTAAGTTTGCCAGAAAATTCGTCCATTTTATAATGATAACTGAGCTCACTATTTATAGCTATGTTTAGGGAAGGAGGTCCTAGGATCTTGCCTTTCTTTAATGTCAATTATGAGGGACATTGATGAAGATGTAATGGTGAACATAAATGTCAAATTCCCTGTAACGGGTAATTGCTCTAAATGCCATGGAATATTCTCTATTAAATGCTATCAGGCGAAAAGCATTTATCACATCTTTATGGGCGTTATTCTTTCCGATAACAAACGAAACAGTTGCCTTCGATCTTTGGTCATCCTCCGTATTGGGTTCCACGTTTGAACAGCCACGTGTAATAACGTATTTTACCATGTACAAATCTATAACGAAGAATAAAGAAAATCGAAGAAGTACCGACCAACATTATCAACTTTATTTATAGTTCCCTACTTAGTCTTTCTTTATTTTTCATTTCTAGTTTTACTAAGATAATTAAGTTATGTATAATTAACTGATTATAGTTCTACGCCAGAGAATAATTCAAACACAAAATAAGTAATTAATGAAGAACTTATCAAGATTCAATAAATAAAATTAAATAATAAAGTTTTAAATTAATTGTGGTTGTAATTTTATGTAAGATCTATTCACTTACGAAAGGTAAAACGTCAATAAATATTACGTGTTGAAAGTTAGTGATTTATAATAGCTAGATAGGTTGTGCATATATAAATTAGAGTTTTAATTTCCATTAATAAAATATTTTATAAATTATAATTTAAATAATTGTTTTTTAGGAATTTGCTATAAAATATAACTTTATTTTTTAATATTTTTCTGTAGTACGTGCGTTGAGTATACATTTATAAAGTTCTTACTCTCTTTTATTCTATTGTTATATAAATAAATTTTGTTTTTTGTTACTCTTAATAAAATTACACAATTGAACAAACTATTTTTATTGAATTGTTTATCCTAACATTAATAAAGATCAAACGTTAACTTCAACAGTGCTATCATTACTATTATAGGGAAATACTCATATATGCTAGAGTACAACAAAAATAATGGAGTAGTATTTTTTTAACAAAATAATTATAATATCCAATTCAAACATTCAAAGCCATTTTCTTGTTTTTGACTTTTTTAAATGAAGGGTTAAGATCTTCCAGTTCAATGAAAACTCAATACTCAGTTATGAGGAAGTATTCGTATATATGTGCTAGAATAAAATGAATAAGGTTTCTAGATAAGGAAATAAAGTTCTTTTTAATTAATCAAACGTGTCGAAATTGTTTTAAAAAAAAGGTATAAGTGGTAAATTCATACTTCAACTCAACGCCTTAAATATTAGTTTCTTTAAATTTTAGAATAATCTTAATACCTAATCAAAGCCTTTTCTAGCTTTTTATATCCTTTTTAACGTCCTAAATATTTGGACTTGTTACATAATTCAAATAAAGAAAGATTTATAACCAAAATTATAGGATTTTAGAATCCTAAATATTAGAAAAATAATAAAATTACAATTTTATCTAATGTAAACTCTATTTTTAAAGGGTAAAAAAGTTGAACGACATTTCGCTAAGGGCCTTCGTGCTTTTAATATAGTACTAGTCTCAGGCTACGCGCTTTGCGCGTGTACTCCATCTCAATAAGTATAAAATTTAAAAATATTATATAAATATATTGAACTATGTATATATGACGTGTAATTATTTACTATCATCTCAAAATTATTTGTAAAATTTGATGTTGAGATAAAGAGTATAATAATTGCGGATATTAAAATAATTTATTCTAATTATAGTATTTATTACAATGTTTATTTATATTTTGGTACATAAACTTCCAGGAAGGAGCATTTGACTAAAGAGTAATGGACATATTATTATATACCCAGATAATCAAATATATTATTTCACAAAACTTCCTCAATTTTTTGTTTTACTAAGATAATTAATTTATATATAAAAAGAATTGGTCTTAACTCTATAATCGATTATAAATCTATAATCTATCTATACTATTATAAAAGTACTAAGTCCGTGCGTGAAATATTGATCAGCATTTTTATTTGTAACGATCCGGCGGGTCGTTTTGAGAGTATTAGCCCTGAACCCCTATTTATTGCTCCCTCTATTTCATTTTTGGGTTTTGTCACTTATCGGGGGGATTTAGTTTTGGTTTCGGAGTGAAATGGGACACATAATTTCTAAACTGGGAGTTTAAGTTCTAGAAATTGACCGTAGTTCGAATTGTGTGAAGACGGTCTCGGAACGGAGTTTTGGTGATTCCAATAGCTTTGTAGGGTAATTTTGGTCTTAAGAGTGTGTTCAGATGTTGAATTGGAGGTACATAGGTCATTTTAGCGTCAATTGGCGAAGGTTGGATAATTGGATGATTTTTGGGAAAGTTTGACTCGGAGTGGACTTTTTGATATCGTGGTCGGTTTCCGATTCCGGAAGTTGGAGTAAGTGTATAATGTCAATTATGACTTGTGACCAAAATTTAAGATCAATCGGACTTGATTTGATAGGTTTCGGCATCGGATGTAGAAGTTTAAAGTTTTAAAGTTCATTAGGCTTGAATCGATGCGCAATTCGTATTTTCAGCGTTGTTTGATGTGATTTAAGGGCTCGACTAAGTTTCTATGATATTTTAGGACTGGTTGGTGTATTTGGTTGAGGTCCCGGAGGCCTCGGGTGTATTACGGGAGGTTAACGGACTAATTTGGACTTGTGAGAATTGCCGAAGGGACCAGTTCTGATGCAATCGCATCTGAGCAAGATTTACCACAGGTGCGAGCTCGCAGAAGCGAGCGGGCGATCGCAGGTGCAGAGATGGTGAGGATGGCTAGTTGTCGCAGGTGCAACGTGAAGGCCGCAGAAGCGGAGTCGCTTCGGCAGAAGATTGATTGCAGAAGCGGACGAGTGTTTGGGGGCTTGTCCGCAGAAGCGGGCGAGGGACCGCAGAAGCGCTTCCACAAATGCGGATGATTGCGTGCAGGTGCAGAGTCTGGGAGTTTAAGTGAACTCTGCAGATGCGGAGATTTCACCGCATAAGCAGTACCGCAGAAGAGGATTTTTGACCGCAAAAGTGAAAAACATGGGCAGATTATATTCCAAAAATGAGGGTTTGAGTTCATAACACAAAATTAATTTTGGGAGCTCGGTGGGAGGCGATTCTTGGAGATTTCACGCGGGTGATTGGGTTAAGTGATGTTTACCTAGTTTTGGTTAATTTCTATGATTATGTCTTTAATTTCTTCATTTAATTAGTGATTGGGTTGAGAGATTTGGGGGGAAATGGTGGAAGTTCTTAGACCGAACTTTTGAAAATTTAAAGGCGACTTGAGGTCGGATTTGTATAATTTTGGTATGGTTAGACTCATGGTCGAATGGGTGTTCGTATTTTGTGACTTTTACCCGATTCCGAGACATGGGCCGGGGTCGACTTTTTGGGGAAATTTTTCTATTCCTTGCTAAAGTCATAGTTTCGTTATTTAAATTAGTTTCTTGAAGTCGTATTTATAGTATGTAATTACTTTATGCTAGATTTGGGCCATTCAGAGTCCGAAAGTCGAGGGAAAAGCATTCTTATCAATTGATTGAGCGAGATTTGAGGTAAGTGACTTGTCTAACCTTGTGTGGGAGAAATCCTCTTAGGATTTGGTACTGTTGTAACAATTTATGATATGTGAGCACCATGTACGCGAGGTCACGAGTGCGTACACGGTCTAATTGTGAAAATTCCGGTTCTTGCTAAGTAGACTTCTTTTAAATTCCTTAACTGAGTTTCCTTAGCATGTGTAGTTGTCATGTTTAGCCTAATATCGCATGTCTACTTGTCTTAACCTTTACTTGAAATTTGTACAACATGCTCAGTTGAATTACCTGTTTCCTTGATTATTGTATTCGGTCTTTAACTATAGGATTCATTGTCGTAAACTCGTTGTTCCATAATTTATAAGTTGCATATTTACTTTTGGGACTACGAGGCGATACCTCGTGAGATCCCCCTGTCGTATATTTACTTTTGGGACTACGAGGCGGTACCTTGGGAGATCCCCCTGTTGCATAATTACTTTTGGGACTACGAGGCGGTGCCTCGGAAAATCCCCCTGTTGTGTATTTACGCTTGGGACTATGAGGCGGTACCTCGGGAGCACCCCTGTTGTTTACCTCTATTTGTTGTGCTGTTATTTTTTCTGAAATTTCTCGTTGTTCACTTCTCAGTCATTTCATTGTATTATTATATTTTCTGTCTTGTTTCCTTTTATTCCAGTAGGGCCCTGACCTGACCTCGTCACTACTCTACCGAGGTTAGGCTTGGCACTTATTGGGTACCGTTGTGGTGTAATCATACTACACTTCTACACGTCTTTTTGTGCAGATCCAGATTCTTCCTACCAGGCCAAATACCATTGAGTTGGACCATATGTGGAGACTTCAAGGTATATCTGCCAATGTCTGCAGACCTCGGAGTCCCCCTCTATCCTTATTATGTTATTTTTCTTATTCTCTTTAGACTTTGATGTATAGTTACACTTAGTATTTTCTTTTAGAAGCTTGTGACTTATTTCTACCGGATTTAGGGAGTTGTAATTATTTGAATCGTAGTTTCTATGTATATATCATGTGTTGAGATTGCGTTCAGTTTTATATTCAGTGTTTTCGCAATTTGTTAGGCTTACCTAGTCTTAGAGATTAGGTGCCATCACGACATCTTACGGAGGAAAATTGGAGTCTTGACAAGTTGGTATCAGAGCACTAGGTTCATAGGTATTATGAGTCATAAGCAGGTTTAGTAGAGTCTCGCGGATCGGTACAGAGACATTTGTACTTATCTTCGGGAGGCTATGGAACTGTTAGGAAAAGCTTCACTTCTTTGATTCCTTATCGTGCGAGATTTTGACTTTGGATTCTAAATTTCTATCTTTCTATTCTCTCACAGATGGTGAGGACACGTATGGCTGGATCTGAGGACCAGACACTCGTGCCCCCTTCTAGAGCCGCGAGAGGTCGGGGCCGAGGTAGAGGCCGAGGACATCCACATGGTGCAGCAAGAGCACTCGCACGAGCTGCTATAGAGGAACCACCAGTAGCTCCATTTGGAAAGCATGCACCTAAGACGCCTGTTAGTGCACCAGCCCTCTAGGAGACTCTAGCCCAGTTTCTGAGCATGTTCAGCACCTTCGCTCAGGTAGGATTGATACCACTTTCTCCTGCCACATCTCAGGCCGTGGGAGGAGCACAGACTCCCGCTGCCCGTACCTCAGAGCAGCGGGTTCAAGTCGACTAGGTTCTAGAGATCATATTGATGCAGCCATTAGCTCCAGTTCAGCCCGAGTTTAGGACAACAGTTTCTGAGGCGGAGCATCTCAGGATCGAGAGGTACAGAAGTACCACCCTCCAACTTTCAGTGGCTTGGTGTTAGAGGATGCCCAGGATTTTCTTGAGGATTTCCACAGTATCCTCTGTACTATGGGTGTTGCAGAGACTAGTGGGGTTTCTTTCAATGTGTTCCAGCTTAGAGGAGTGGCGTATCAGTGGTGGCGAGCATATGAGTTGGGTAGTCCAGTCGAGACAGCTTCACTCACTTGGACTCAGTTCTCAGATATGTTCTTGAGGGAGTATATTCCCCAGAGTCTCAGAGATGCATGGCGTGCAGAGTTTGAGCAGTTGCACCAGGGCTCTATGACCGTGTCACAGTATGCGGTCTTATTTAGTGATTTGGCTAGGCATGCACCAGCCTTGGTTGCTACTATTCGAGAGCGCGTTCATCGATTTATTGAGGGGCTCAATCCCAGTATCAGATTCATCATAGCCCGAGAGTTGGATCTGGATATTACATACCAGCAGGTAGTGGGGATCACCAGGATATTAGAGGGTATGCTGATTAGGGAGAGAGAGGAGAGGGAGTCCAAGAGGTCTCGAGAGTCTGGCACATATAGTGGTACTCGTGCCCTAGTTGCAGCTCGTCAGGGCAAGGGCTATATGGGTCGCCCTGTTCATTCAGCACTTCCAGCCGCTAGCGGTGCTCTGGCCACTCCTAGGCCCCAGGATCTCTATTATGCACTGCCAGTGTCCAGCATACCTCCTGTACGGGGTGCTTTCAATGGTCAGTCCAATCGATCAGGCCTGAGCCAGTCGCAGCAGCCACGTCCTTCGAGAGCTTGTTTTGAGTGTAGTGACACTCGCCATACGGTGAGGGATTTCCCTAGACTTAGGAGGGGTATACCTCCATAGATTTCTCTAGCACCGCGTGCTCCACCGGGTTCTCGGGACATGGTTACAGCACCAACTACCACCCCACCTGCACAGCCAGCTAAAAATGGAGGTCGGATATGTAGAGGTCACCCTAAAGGGGGAGGCCAGGCCTGATATTATGCCCTTCCTGCTAGGGTGAAGGTAGTTGCATCTGATTCTGTCATCCCAGGTATTGTCCCGGTCTATCATAGAGATGCATCACTCTTATTCAATCCAGGCTCCACTTATTCATATGTGTCATATTAATTTGCTCCTTATTTGGTCGCATCCTGTGATTCTTTGGGTTCACCTGTCTATGTGTCTACACCCGTGGGTAATTCTATTGTTGTTGACTATGTGTACCGATCGTGTTTGATTGTTCTTAGTGGTTTTGAGACCAGAGCCGATTTATTATTGCCCAGTATGGTGGATTTCGATGTTATTTTAGGTATGGACTTGTTGTTGCCCTATCACGCTATCCTTGATTGTCATACCAAGACGGTGACATTGGCTATGCTAGGTCTACCGCGGCTAAAGTGGAGAGGTATATTAGATCATATTCCTAGCAGGGTTGTCTCATTTCTTAAGGCTCAACGAATGGTTAAGAAAGGGTGTGATTCGTAACTGGCCTATGTGAGGGATGTAGGTGTTGATATTCCTACCGCCGAGTCAGTTCCGGTAGTGAGGGATTATCAGACGTATTTCCGGCGGATCTTTCGAGCATGCCGCCCGACAGAGATATTGACTTTGGCATTGATTTGTTACTAGGCACCCAGCCCATTTCTATTCCACCTTATCGTATGGCCCTAGCAGAGTTGAAAGAATTAAAGGAATAGTTGCAAGAGTTTTTCGATAAGGGCTTCATTCGGCCCAGTGTGTCGCCTTAGGGTGCTCCTGTCTTGATTGTAAAGAAGAAGGATGGTTCTATGCGAATGTGTATTATTTATCGCCAGTTGAACAAGGTTACAGTGAAGAACAGGTATCCATTGCCATGTATTGATGACCTATTTGATCAGCGTCATGGTGCCAGAGTGTTCTCTAAGATCGACTTGCGTTCAGGCTATCATCAGTTGAAGATTCGGCAGCCAGATATCCCGAAGACTGCTTTCAGGACTCGGTATGGTCATTACAAGTTCCTTGTGATGTCTTTTGGGCTGACCAATGCTCCAGCAGTATTTATGCACTTGATGAACAGTGTATTTCAGCCCTATCTTGACTCCTTCGTCATTGTGTTTATTGACGACATTCTTATGTATTCTCGGAGTCGGTAGGATCATGAGCAGCACCTGAGGACTTTGCTTCATACCTTGAGAGAAAAGTTGTACGCAAAATTTTTGAAGTGTGAGTTCTGGCTAGATTCACTGGCATTTTTCGGTCATGTGGTATCGAGTGAGGGGATCAAGGTACACCCGAAGAAGATTGAAGCAGTGCAGAGTTGGACCAGACCATCCTTGGCTACGGAGATCCGGAGTTTGCTTTGATTGGCAGGGTATTACCGTCAATTTATAGAGGTTTTCTTGTCTATTGCAGCACCTATGACCAGATTTACCCAGAAGGGCACTCCATTCAGGTGGATCGAGTATTGTGAGGAGAGCTTTCAAAAGTTCAACACTTCTTTTACTATAGCCCCGGTGTTAGTGTTGCCTACTGGTTTGAGGTCCTATACGGTATATTGATGCATCGTGCATTGATCTCGGTGTGGTGTTGATGCAGGACGGTAGGGTGATTGCCTATGCGTCTAGACAGTTGAAGGTGCATGAGAAGAACTATCATGTCCACGACCTTGAGTTAGCAGCTATTGTTCATGCCTTGAAGATCTGGCGGCACTATTTGTACGGTGTCCCTTGTGAGGTTTTCACCGATCATCCAAGTCTACAACATCTGTTTAAATAGAAGGATATTAACTTTCGGCATCGGAGATCGTTGGAGCTGCTTAAGGATTATGACATCACCATTCTCTATCATCCCGGGAAGGCCAATGTGGTGGCCGATGCCTTGAGTCACAAGGCAGAGAGTTTGGGCAGTTTAACATATCTACTGGTAGCAGAGAGGCCTTTAGCCTTGGATGTTCAGGCCTTGGCCAACCAGTTTGTCAGATTGGATATTTCTGGCCGAGAAGAGTTTTGGCTTGTGTGGTTTCTCAGTCTTCTATTTATGATCATATCATGGAGTGTCAGTATGATCACCCCCATCTTCTTGTCCTTAAGGACACGGTTCAGCACGGTGATGCCAAGGAAGTCACTATTGGATATGACTGTGTGTTACGGATGTAGGGCAGGCTATGTGTGCCTAATGTAGATGGTTTGCGTGAGTTGATTCTCCAGGAGGCTCACAGTTCACGGTATTCCATTCACCCAGGTGTCGCAAAGATGTATCAAGACCTGAGGCAGCATTATTGATGGAGGAGGATGAAGAAGGACATAGTAGAATATGTAGCTCGGTGCCTAAATTGTCAGTAGGTGAAGTATGAGCATCAGCGACCAGGTGGATTGCTTCAGAAGTTAGAGATTCCAGAGTGGAAAAGGGAGCGGATCACTATGGTTTTCATTGTTAGGCTCCCACGGACTCAAAGGAAATTTGATGCAATTTGGGTAATTATGGAAAGATTGCATTTCATTCTTGTGGTTACTACTTACTCTTCGGAGTAGTTGGCTCAGGTTTACATTCGCGAGATTTTCAGGCTTCATGGCGTGTCGGTATCTATCATCTCTGACCGGGGTACGCAGTTTATGTCGCAGTTCTGGAGACCTATACATCGTGAATTGGGTACTCGGGTGGAGTTGAGTATATCATTTCACCCTCAGACGGACGGACAATCCAAGCGCACTATTCAAATATTGGAGGATATTCTTCGTGCATGTGTGATGAATTTTGGGCATCCTTAGGATCCGTTCTTGCCACTTGGGGATCAGTTCTTGCCACTTGCGGAGTTTGCCTACAACAATAATTAGGAGTCGAGCATTCAGGTGGCCCCGTATGAGGCTTTGTATGGTAGACAGTGTCGGTCTCTAGTGGGTTGGTTTGAGCTAGGTGAGGCTAGACTATTGGGTACATATTTGGTTCAGGATGCTTTGGAAAAGGTTAAATTGATTCAGGATCGACTTCATACAGCCCAATCCAGGCAGAAGAGTTATGTGGATCGGAAGGTTCACGACGTTGCATTCATGTTTGGGGAGCGGGTCTTGCTCCGGGTTTCTCCCATGGAGGGTGTTATGAGGTTCGAGTGGAACGGAAAGTTGAGCCCTAGGTATATCGGGCCTTTTGAGATTTTCTAGAGGGTTGGAGAGGTGGCCTAGAGACTTTCACTGCCACCTAGTCTCTCCGCAGTTCTTCCAGTATTCCATGTTTTCATGCTCCGAAAGTATCATAACGATTTGTCTCCTGTGTTAGAGTTCAGCTCAATCCAGTGGGACAAGGATCTATCTTATGTTGAGGAGTCGGTGGCCATCTTGGACAGGCAGGTCCGAAAGTTGAGGTCAAAGAACATCGCGTCAGTGAAGGTACAGTGGAGGGGTCATCTGGTCAAGGAGGCGACTTGGAAGACCGAGCATGATATGCGCAGCTGTTATCCTCATCTTTTCACCACTTCAGGTATGTCTCTATACTCATTCTAGCATGAATGTTTGTTTCAAGAGGGAGAGGATGTAACGACCCGGCAGGTCGTTTTGAGAGTATTTGTCACGCCCCAAACCTGAAGGGACGTGGCCGGCACCCGGTACCATACTCGGCCCG
>AWOL01S0123061.1:0-16218 GCA_000715115.1 Nicotiana otophora
TAAAGTAAGCAATAGTAGCAATTATAGAAGAAAATTAGAGAGAGATTGATGATTTTGTAAGAACAATAAAAGACTGAGGGGGTATTAATAGTTGAAAATCGAGAAAAAGTGTAATTATAAAAAGTTTGGGGTTAAAACAAAGTTGGGGGGTTAAATGGCTATTTTATAAATAGCCAACGGCTATTTTTGACAGCCCAACGACTATATTTTAGCCGTTGGGACATTTTGACCCACTAAGGGACCGATCCAATTCCGGGCCGGTCCCTGTCCCTGGCGGGCTAAATGGTCTCGGGCCTGACGGGCCCAAAGTATAGGACCGGCACATGAGACTGGCCCAGGCCCACTAAAATCGGGCCAAACGGTCCTGGTCCGTTTAGTCCATTTGGCCCACGGTCCCGGACCGGTCCCGAGCCTGGACCGACCCACTTGCCACCCTTAGACGGATGGTAAAAGGAAAAGAATCTAGGGCTAAAGTGGATTATAAGTCGAGAGTTGGAACAAAATGAGTATTTATTTTTCCATTTTAGCCATTATTTGATTTTCTCAAATATTTGACAGTACTATATTAGAATGTATATTATAATAAAGAGTTTCGTGGCTTATAATGTAATTATGCATATTTTATTTTCATGCCGAGTGGGCCAATCAAAGTTTTTACAAATTTATTTTTGAATTTTATAATGTGTTTCTATATTTTCAAACTTTAAAATCTATAATTTATAAATAGTTTTAGATTATAAAACTTTGGGATTTATGTCTAAAATGGTTAGTAAAACTTAAATGAACAAAGTAAAAAAATGAACTTCTATGATACTTGACCGTGGGTATTAACTTCTTTAGAAGTAATACTTCTTCAAATGGACAGCATTCCAATGGGATGGTAACACCTTGTCGTCCATAGTTTCCAACTTGTATGCTCCTTTTCCAGCAGTGCCTTTAACTCTATATGGGCCTTCCCAATTCTGACTTAGCTTTCCTGCATTTGTTGCCTGCATTGATCGAAACACTTTTTTTGAGGACAAAGTCCCCAATCTTGAAATACCTTAGGTTTGCTTTCCTATTGTAGTACCGTCCAATCCTTTGCTTGTCCAATCCTTTGCTTTTGTGTTGCCATTCGAACCAAAGTTGCCTCCCTTCTCTCTTCTGTCAAATCTAAGTTTGTATGAAGTTTTTCTTCGTTTGACGCTTTGTTTGTATGCGTGTACTATGTTCTTAGTTCTCCTATCTCTACTGAAATTAAAGCTTCGGTTCCATAAACGAGCGAGAATGGTGTTTCTCCCGTGCTTATTTTTGCAGTGGTTTGGTAAGCCCATAATACTCTTGGTAGCACTTTTGACCACTTGCCTTTTGATTCTTCTAATTGCTTCTTTAGATTGTTGACGATGACCTTATTTGTTGACTTTGCTTGATCGTTAGCTACGGGATGATAAGGTGCTGAAGTAATTCGTTTAATTTTTCAACTTTTGAAAAACTCAGTAACCTTCGGACCTACAAATTGCGGCCCATTATCGCAAATGATTTTCCTTGGGACTCCAAATCGACATATTATATTTCTTCCAAATGAAGTCCATAGCTTCGTTTTCTCGTACCTGTTTAAAGGCACCTGCTTCTACCCATTTTGAAAATAATCTGTTAGAATTAATAAATTCGTACCTTTCCATTGGCTTGAGGTAGAGGACCTACGATGTCCATCCCCATTTCATGAATGGCCACAGTGATATGATTGAATGTAGCAATTCTTCTAGTCGATGCATATCGTTGGCACTTATCGCACCTTGTTACAAATTTTTTCGCTTCATCTTCCATTTTTGGCCAGTAGTATCTTGCTCTTATCAATGTTTTCACCAACGATCTTCCCTCGACATGATTACCATAATGTCCATCGTGCACTTCTCTCATTACATATTCAGTTTGCGAAGGTCCCATGCCTACAATGCTAAAGGTATGTGTGATTTACTTGATTATTTCATTTCTTTTTAAGACTAAAAACATGCATAATCGAATTTGCATTCACATTAGGTAAGACATAAACATCATGTTGGAGCTAACAATTCACATATAAATCATCACCCTAATAAATAGAGCAAATACCATTGTCTATGTTAATGCGAAACCCATGCTTGTCCAACATAGAAGATGAAATTATCGACACACGTTTGTCCAACATAGAAGCTGAAATTATGGTCGAAATGAATTTAGGAAGATAATAACAATCATTCAACATAAGTACTTTGCTCGAAAATATTATTATAGAAATTGATCCTACAACTATGACTATAACTTTTGCACCATTTCCAACTTGCAGATTAACTTCTCTTTTCTATAGTCTCCGATTTATCTTCAACGCTTGCAACATATTGTAGACGTTATAATCACTGCCAGTATTTAATACCTACGGTGAAGAATTAGTAGTATTTAAGAAAACTTTGAAAACATTTTTTATTAATGTCTCACATTGTTTCTTGTCTTTTAGAGTTGCAAGATACTCCTTGTAGTTTCTCTTCCAATGCCCTTTCTTCTTATAGTGAAAATATTCAGCATCAGATAGTGACTACAAGATCAAATCTTGAGAAATCTCTTTCCAAAGTTTTAACCCCAACTTCTCAAGTTCTTTGATAAGATCAATCATATGATTGACATGGGGTCAAACTAGAGAGTTTTCAGTGTCCAACTGTGTATCAAACATCTCCTTAAGATGTTGTAACAATTCGATCAATCATTTTGTTTTCTAGAACCCTATTTCCTAATTTAAGAATTCCAATATGTACTTTTCCTATTTTATAATTTGCGAGAACGATTGGTTTGGTTTTAGAATGGTTCAAGTTGAATTCGGAACACTTAGTTTCATAATAGTGGCCTAAAGTGGTCAAGTTTGACTTAGGAAATAACCTTTGAATCGGAATTTGAAGGTTCCAATAGATTCATATAGTAATTTTGTACTTTGACGTATGTTCGGATCAATTTTTGGGTGGACCGGGAGTTTTAGCACCTATTGTTAGAAGTTGGCATTTGAAGGTTTTAGAGTTTTTGAAGTTTAACTTAGGGTGGACTTTGGATTATCGGACCCTGTTTGGCATTTCGAGTCTGGGAGTAGGTTCGCCTTGTCATATTGGACTTGTGTGTGAAATTTGTTATCATTCCGAGTTGTCTAAGTATGATTCGTCGCATTCAAAGTTAGTTTGGAAGAAGTTTAAAATTTAGAAGTTGATTAGTTTGGTTTGGGGTGAGATTCTTGATTGCGATGTTATTTTATGTGTTCCAAAACTTCAAGTAGGTCAGGATTATGTTTATATAATTGTTGGTATAATTGGACAGCGTCCCGGGTGGCTCAGGTGAGTATCGGACCACCCGGAGAAAGGTTAAAGTTGACAGATTTTGCTGCTATATGGTGTGAATCGCGATCGCGGAGGCTCTACGCGATCGTGTAGTTTTATGTGGTGCAGGGGTCGAGCTGCTCTTCAGGTTCGCAGAAGAAGGGACGTGATCACAGAAGGGACGCTGGTTGAGCTTCGCGTTCGCATGAAAAGTGTCACGATCGCGCTGGGTAATAGGGTGCTGGTCTGGAAGCTTGTGCATCACGTTCGCATTAGCATTTCGCAATCGCGCAATAGTAGGTTCTATAGGGGCTGGGGTTTTTGTCTTCGCATTCGCACGGTTCAGATCGCGTTTGCGTAGGCATGGGTTGTTATTATTCGCGATCGTGTGAGGACACTCGCGATCGCGTAGTTGGAAATTCTAGCGGTGGCAGTGTTGGCATTAGCGATCACGAGGGTATTTTTGCGATCGCGAAGAGGAAGGACCTGGGCAGAATATAAGTTTCGTTTCACGATTTAGGCTCATTTAATCATATTTTCTCTTGGCTTGGGCGATTTGCGAACTTTTTG
This sequence comes from Nicotiana otophora, assembly GCA_000715115.1. Lineage (NCBI taxonomy): Eukaryota > Viridiplantae > Streptophyta > Magnoliopsida > Solanales > Solanaceae > Nicotiana > Nicotiana otophora. Next base: position 3,885 of record AWOL01S0123061.1, read on the forward strand.
AAGGGCCATTTTCATCAAGTGTCACTAGGTAAGTGATTTTCAAATTTCACTTTAAATTATTTTTTTTTATGTGTAGAAATTCACGAAAAATCAAGATTTATGACTAAAACTCATTTTTAAATTTTGGTGAAATTTCACTTTAAATATTTATGATTAATTACCCTCAAGATATAGGTGAAATCCATCTCCATGATGGCCTCTTCCCTATGTCTAAAACTCATTATAGTGAAAATGAGCTTAAATCCCAAAACTGGACAACTTAAATCCCTAACAGCGATTCCTCATGTGATTCTTCGAGTTAACAAAGAATCAACCGACCAGGATCAAGATCTTGAAACGAAAACATGGTTTTGTGGGCCAATTTCAAGAAACATGTATCTCAAGTTTTACGACTCGAAATCTGATGATTCAAAAACGAGGTGAAAGATGACGATCTGAACTATAAGAAAAATTATTTACTCGTTCAAAACAAGTAAATATTTATATTGTATCGGTTCTAGGATAATTATGATTCTATGATATCAAAAAAATGAATTTAGATCAAGAAACGTGTTTTTGAATGATTAAGAACTATAAAATTTCTAAAGTCACCACTTGGAATTAATTAACGTGATAAAGAAATACCACACGCAATTGAAAACAAGATAAAGACTATCACCACCTTGCTTGGAACCAAAACAAGGATAAAGAAGACAAAATAGAGAAAAATACTCTATTGTAAAACTAGGGAAAGCCTCAAAAATGTGAATTATTTTCTACAAGGCAAGAGAACCCTTTATATAGGCCTAGAGTCTCTTCTTTGATGACTACAATTTCTATTCTAATAAGGAAATAAAATAACTAAAGACAAGGAAAGTAAAATCTATATTCTACAAGAAAAAGAAACTAGAATCCTACTAAAAAGAAAATCCTTATTCTAAAAGGAATAAACTAAATCCTATTTTAAGAAGGAAATGGCCTTGGCTTCTTGAAATCAATCTTGGGCTTCTTGGAATTCTTGTGCTTCTTGAAACTAAGTGCATATATTTGAACTTGAGCTCTAAAACATGATCTTGGCCAAAATTAATAAAATTTAACATAGATTCTTCTTTTACATCATTCTCGCAATGTTGTGTCTTACTATTTCGCTTTTCAGTGCAGGTCCTATTTACTAGCTATCGCTTTTGCTTTGCATCTTTCTTCTAGATTTTATGGTGTTCCTATTTTTATTATGATTGTTGTGGTGATACTAATATTGTCTCCCTTTGCTTTGCATCTTTCTTCTGGATTTTATGGTGTTCCTATTTTCCCTTTGATTGTTGTTGTGATACTAATATTGTCTCCTTTTTGTCCTTTTGTCTTTTTTTTGAGTCGAGGGTCTTTCGGAAATAGCCTCTCTACTCCCTCGGGGTAGGGGTAAGGTCTTCGTACACACTACCCTCCCTATACCCCATTAGTGAGATTTTACTGGGTTGTTGTTGTTGTTGTTGTTGCTCCCCTTGTTGAGAAAGACTCGTCCTCGAGTCTAAAGGCTCCACAAATGGCACAAGATTGGCAATTTCCATGATTTGATTGAACTCATATTCACCGGACTCTAAGTTGCATTTTTCTAATTTGTCAAAGAGCTTCATCTTATTATAACAAAGTTTAGCATGTGGCCGAACTAAACCCCGCTTTATCAATAGTAACTTTGTACCAATATTGTTGCAATGAATCCTCTTAAATCGATTTTTAAACACGAATCCATAATCATAAGTTATATTGTTTTGATCTTCAGAAATCTTGAACTTCTCCATGTCAATGTGGTACTTATAGGATAAGCCAACAAAATTCGATTTAGCACCACGAAAACCCTTAGAAGAATCAAATTAAAGTACCATTAGATCAATCTTAGAGATCGAAGTATATCTTCTTGAGAATTCATCAGCAACAACGCTCTCATATTTAACGAGATCATGACCATTGATGGAATTTGTGTTGAGATCTCTTACATATTCTTGAATATATTCATCCTTTGGGGGCAAGAAAAACAATTAGAACAAAATATGAACTCAAACCCTCCATTATGGACTCCTTTTTAAGTAACCCTTCCTCTTGTGTTTGCAAAATTTTATGGACTTCTAGATTAATGCAATATGTTGCCTCGTTTGGAAGGATAGAATCAACAATCAAATTAATATTATATTGAGCATCTCTATTAGGTGAAAATTTAAGCTCATATATGGGATGCTCCAACGGGTCATCATCAAACTTCGGAGGTAAATCCTCAACTTGTAGATCCAGTTCATGCTCCTCCTCCTTGATTGGACCAACATTCAAAGACTTTTCTCTATTGATTGGACCAATTATTTATAATTTGGTCAGAAAAGAATCATCATTGAACTTCAAATTTTTAGCAATTTCTTCGGGATTCAATGGTACGAAAATAATCTTATGTCCATCCTCTGTAAAAGAATAGGTATTAAGGTCTTCATCATATTTAGCACACCTATCATACACCCATGGTCTTCCAAGTAATAAGTGACAAGCATCCATCTTCACTACATCACACCAAATCTGGTCTTTATAGATCTTGCGAATAGAAAAAGAGACTAGGCATTGACGAGTTATCTCTAAACCATCATTACCTTCAACTTCAATACTGTAAGGATATGGATGAAGTTTGGTTGACAAGCCAAGTTTTGTAACAATCTCTTCAGAAACGATATTTATGTGACTCCCACGATCAATAATCAGGGAACAGACTTTTCCATAAGAGGTACATCTAGAGTGTAAAAGAGATTCATGTTGTCTCGTTTCTTCATCTTCTTGAACAAAGAATCCTTCTCTTGGTTGAATCTTGGACATGATAATTTCGTCAAGGTAGACCTGTGAATTATAGCTCTGATACCAAAATTGATGTGATTCTTCGAGTTAACAAAGAACCAACCGATCAGGATCAAGATCTTGAAACGAAAACGTGATTTTGTGGGCCAATTTCAAGAAACAACATATCTCAAGCTTTATGACTCGGAATCTGATGATTAAAAAATGAGGTGAAAGATGACGATCTGAACTATAATAAAGACTATTTACTCGTTCAAAACAAGTAAATATTTATACTGTACCGGTTCAAGGAAAGTTATGATTCTATAATATCAAAAAAAATAAATTTAGATCAAGAAACGTGTTCTTGAATGATCAAGAACTATAATATTCCTAAAGTCACCACTTGGAATCAATTAACGTAATAAAGAAACACCACACACAATTGAAAATAAGATAAAGACTATCACCACCTTGATTGGAACCAAAAATAAGGATAAAGAAGACAAAATAGAGAAAATTACTCTATTGTAAAACGAGGGCAAGCCTCAAAAACGTGATTTTTCTTCTACAAGGCAAGAGAGCCCTTTATATAGGCCTAGAGTCTCTTCTTTAATGACTACAATTCCTATTCTAATAAGAAAAGAAAATAACTAAAGACAAGAAAAGTAAAATCCATATTTTACAAGGAAAAGAAATTAGAATCCTACTGAAATGAAAATGCTTATTCTAAAAGGAATAAACTAAATCCTATTTTAAGAAGAAATGGTCTTGGCTTCTTGAAATCAATCTTGGGCTTCTTGGACTTCTTGAAAATAAGTCCATAAATTTGAACTTGAGCTCTAAAATATGATCTTAGCCAAAATTAATAAAATTTAACATAGATTCTTCTTTTACATCAATTACTTAATGGAAACCCCCAAGTCACACAATCGGGGGGCATAAACTTGCACCGCATTGTGTCCCGTCTACGCGAACGTGAAAGACACCTCCTGATCACGACGGCCAACTAGCCAACCTCGATGCGAACACGGACAAGCACACGTGACTGCGATGATATACCTGCCAACATTTCGTGATCACGGTCCTCCTCATCGCGACCGCGAAGAACAAAACTTCGTTTGCCAAGTTCCTTCTACGTGATCGCAACACAAGCTTTGCGATCACGTTTCACTTCATTGACACCAGAAACCAGCAATCCCAAAATTGCCTGAAATGATTCGAAACATCCCAAAACTCACTTGAGCCCCTCGGGATCTCGTCCAATCATCCTAACAAGTTCATATATCTTATTCAAACTTATTCAAAGACTCAAAAAATGAATAACAACATAAAAATGAAGAATCAAAAATCAATTCAAATTATGAAATTCTCTTAAGTCATAAAATTTAACTTTCAACAGAAGTACTGAATCAGTCCCGAGCCACCCGAGGCCGAACCAAATATATGTACAAGTCCAAAATAATCATACGAACTTATTAGAACCTTCAAATCACCAATACGGAGTCATTTACATAGAAGTCAAACCTTGGTCAACTATTCCAATTAAAGCTTCCAAATACAAATTTATCTTCCAAAACACTCCTGAACCTCTCGAAAATTAAAACCAACCATAAACGCAAGTCATAAAATATCAAAGGAACTTACTCGAGGTCTCAAATCGCGAAATAAAATATTAGAACTCAAAGTGACTAATCATGTCATTACAAAGAAATACCATAATTAAATATATATGAATAAAGCATTCAAAATAACAAAACTATCCCTGAGGGTCACCTCAAACCCCTTTCCAACCCCTTACACAATTTTAAACCAAATACAAATTCAAGGTATATACTATATATTTTATTTTTTATACAATAGCCTAATAATCCTAATAAAAACAATCCTATTACAATTCCTGCATTATTAATCTACATATTACAATGCGATATCTACAGAAACATACCAAAAAATAAAATGTTTACGAGCCACATAACCACAAAAGTATCATTTACTATTTTTCGACAACAACAACATTTGAAATACTTAGGAGAAAAAAGAATTTTTTCAATGGATGTGGCTGGATTCGTTAAAATAAATATAGATGAGACAATAGACAAAATCTGAAGAAGATTTGAGGTAATTTCTCACTAGTTTGAAGTCAAAATTCGTAGTTGCAATTATGTTGGAAAATTATTTTTGTGACACATGTAGTTTACTGTATATCCATACATATCACATATATGTATACATGTATATACACAAATATTCAAGAAATACACAAGGGGTGGACATGTGATACACATGGAATACACGTGGATACATAGATATACACACAGTTATAAATGCTAGAAGCTCATATTTTCCTTTGAACCGTAGCTCAAGCTTCACCCTAAATCTACGCCAAATCATCCAAAAATTGTATTTCAAATTCCTTAAGGTGTAACTAATCCAATCCAACAACAACAACTGAAAATAAATTTCACTTTCAAAAATTTAAATTTTCAAACTCAAGTATAAATGAGTTTCAATGGCTGTCCATAATGTTCTAACCAAAGTGCATCAATTCAGCTTCAAATGAGCTCTTCTCAGGCTAATGCTTCACTAAGAAATTTCCAAGAAGATGCAACACCCAAACAATTTCGAACTCAAAAATTTCGAATCCGCATTTTTGTAATCGAATTTAAGTTCGTCAACGACAGACGAATTTTCCTTCTCAAATCCATTTCTCAGGTAGCAAATAATGGTCATAGTTGTTTCAACTCAAGAATTCCAACTCAAAAAATAAAGTCACTCAAAAATTGAATTTTGTAGCGAATGTTCTAAATTAAACTAATTGGGTATTTCGTACGAGGATTGGTTAGGAGAGGGAGGTATCTGTATTGAATAACTATAAACCAACCTTCTAGATGTTTCGGTGCTTGATTCTCGAATAGGATTGAATTTATGATGAGTAATTGGTTTATATTATGGAAGAAAGACATGTATATGTGATATTAAATATTGACTAGTGCTAGTTATATATAAAATGAATTAAAAATATATTTTACTACTCTAGGGATTCTAATAGACTAGAGGTCCTTCCTACCCCTTGTGATAGTGAATTGAATGAACAAAACGCTATTCTTTAATCCAAATTTGATTTTCAGCACCAACAAGTGATTCAATGGCAGATTTCGAATTTTAACTCAGACAAGTTGCCTCAGACTTTCACATAAGGGAGAAACGAAGAGGAGAAAGCTCATAGACGGTTGGTAAAAGGAAAAGAATCTAGGGCTAAAGTGGATTATAAGTTGAGAGTTGGAACAAAATGAGTATTTATTTTTTCATTTTAGCCATTATTTAATTTTCTCAAATATTTGACAGTACTATATTAGAATGTTTATTATAATAAAGAGTTTTGTGGCTTATAATATAATTATGCACATTTTATTTTCATGCCTAGTGGGCCAATCAAATTTCTTTTTTAATTTTATAATGTGTTTCTATATTTTCAAACTTTAAAATCTATCATTTATAAATAGTTTTAGATTATAAAACTTTGGGGTTTATGTCCTGCGCGTCAACAGACAGATCCATGAAACAGAAATATTCTGCGTTGCACATCTACTTTCGGTTTTAACACAAATGTATACGGTCGAAATAAATTTCAGCCTTGGCATGTCCGGTACGGTTCGAAGGGTGGTGTATCGAAGTAAGATCCCGAAGGGGGCACGAACTAACCTCGAATCCGAGGAGGCCGGTCCGTGTCGAGATCGATATCATAATCAAACTCGAACAAGAATCGAACCATGACGCGGGTAGATCTATCGTGTTGATAATCCAAAAACCAACCTATATTGATCTGGAATCAATTCGAGGGCTCGAACCAGGATCTGGCTCGAACCAAGATCACAAGTTCGAGCCGAAATCAGGCTCGAACCAAAATCGAAGATTCTAAGCAAGGTCGAGCTCGCGGACAAAAGTCGTTGCAATCCCACTAGAGGGAATCTTGGCAGAAATTATGAAAAAGCTGATTTATTATGGGTCTCCCACTGAATGTTTATTTTATTATACTTGGAGCCGAACCCCTCCACTATAAAAGGGCTTGGTTATCATTTCTGTAAGGGGGACATTTTTTCTCTGAGATTTACATTATAATGAGAGTATTATTTCCTCTGCAAGAAAAGAGTGGCTATTCTAGTTTCTTAGATTGATTCTATTTGTTCAATCCCAAGGTTCACTGTTCTTGATTGCCTTGTCTAGATATATTCTCTCCAATCTATGTTTACATTTTATTTATCCTTACATTTTGTATTGAGTTGCACCATATATCTTCGTAACTGCATATAAATTCAACTCTATCCATTTTTTCGGCTAAACAACAAACTTGTCTGAATTGAAATAACATTTTTTTTTTTGCAAGTAAAGTTTCAAAAGAAGTATTTTATGAGTAGCTGTTTCTATTTGTACAAATCATTTAAGAAGAGCTTAATAGAGAAAAATTGTTTTTGATTGTCACATCGATTACAAAGTGGAAACTCCAGTGGAAGTCCACGGTTAGTCGCAAGGCTCGTGACCACAAAGCAAGGGCACGTGACATGATTATATAATTGAGGGCGGAGTTACCATTTACCCAGTAATTGACCTTTCTCATCTGTTTCTAGAAAGTGCTAATACAGGAAAGGAAATTTTGGAGGGCAACAACTGCTTCATAAATTTTGTTGGGATTATACTACTGTTGTTGTATACTACTGTTGTTAATATTGCTGTCTGAACTGAAGAAAAACTGCTTTTTCTGTAAGACTCTTCATTTTCTGTCACAAGTCTGATATTATGAACCTTTTTTGGTTAGGTTATGCTCAATTTTAGTGTTTATTTATTTGTAGTTTGGTTTGAACATCCTTATTTTCTATCTCCAAAATCACTTAAGAGAAACTGAGTTTGCCAGCTCACTTTTTTCAGTTTTAGCAACAAGATTTGGTTTTTTTTCTTTCCAAAAACAGCTCAAGCAAATACTTATTGCAAAAATTTGAGCTCGCAAACTATAGACACTCTTATATCTGAAAAGAAATTGGTGGTCCAGCTAAATAGAGACAAATGAAGATATGGCCCCATGTACTTTAATTTTGTCATAGTTGGATGCAATTAGCAACCTTTTATTATTTTGGTTAATGAAATTACTATCCTTAACCTATGGAAGGAACATCCCTTATTGGAGAATATGTTGTAAAGATCTCTTTGGTTGTTCACAGTTTTCAGATGTTCCTAGGAATTTGGCCTTTCAAGAAACTGGATAACTCTTGTTCTGAATTTTAGTATCAGTTTCCAGGCCGTACACTCTTTGTGATGTGATGCATTTATTGATAAATTCTGTGTTCACTTTTCTTTAGCTTGAGTTTTAGCAATTGAAACATTGATTTTACTATTTTCATCTGTGAGTATTACTTTATGTATTGTTTATATCTGATAGGACTTGTTTTAGTGCAGAATGGACACTTTCCTTTTCACCTCTGAGTCTGTAAATGAGGGACACCCGGATAAGCTTTGTGATCAGATCTCTGATGCAGTTCTTGACGCTTGCCTTGAGCTAGATCCTGAGAGCAAGGTTGCCTGTGAGACTTGCACCAAAACCAACTTGGTCATGGTCTTTGGTGAGATCACAACCAAGGCCAATGTGGACTACGAGAAGATTGTGCGCGATACCTGTCGTAAAATTGGGTTTGTCTCTGAAGATGTGGGACTTGATGCTGACAACTGCAAGGTCCTTGTCTACATTGAGCAGCAAGATCCTGATATTGCTCGAGCTGTCCATGGCCATCTCACCAAACATCCGGAGGAGATTGGTGCTGGTGATCAGGGGCACATGTTTGGCTATGCCACTGACGAGACCCCTGAATTTATGCCTCTCAGCCACGTGCTTGCGACTAAACTAGGTGCCCGCCTCACTGAAGTCCGCAAGAATGGTACTTGCCCCTGGTTAAGGCCTGATGGCAAAACCCAAGTGACTGTCGAGTACTACAATGAGTTTGGTGCAATGGTTCCAGTTAGGGTCCACACTGTTCTCATTTCAACTCAACATGATGAGACTGTTACAAATGATGAGATTGCACAAGATATTAAAGAGCATGTCATCAAGCCAGTCGTTCCTGAGAAGTACCTTGATGAGAAGACAATATTCCACATTAACCCATCTGGCCGATTTGTGATTGGTGGACCCCATGGTGATGCTGGTCTTACTGGTCGTAAGATCATCATCGACACCTATGGTGGTTGGGGTGCCCATGGTGGTGGTTCCTTCTCGGGAAAGGACCCAACCAAGGTTGATAGGAGTGGCGCATATGTTGTCAGGCAGGCTGCAAAGAGTGTTGTAGCAAATGGGCTAGCTCGCAGATGCATTGTGCAAGTTTCTTATGCCATTGGTATGCCTGAGCCATTGTCTGTATTTGTTGACACCTATGGCACCGGCAAGGTCTCCGACAAGGAAATTTTGAAGATCATTAAGGAGAACTTTGACTTCAGGCCTGGAATGGTTGCCATTAACTTGGATCTGAAGAGGGGTGGCAATGACAGATACTTGAAAACCGCTGCATATGGTCACTTTGGACGCGATGACCCTGACTTCACATGGGAATTTGTCAAGCCCCTCAAATGGGAAAAGCACCAAGATTAAGCGTCTGCAGGGCAGTGCATTAGCTTGTTCAGTAATATATTTGTTCTTGATGCTTTCCTGTCGCAGTCATGCCTCAATCACTTGAATTAGGCAATCTGTAGTGGTTTACTGTCCAAGTGAAATATTGTACAGCAAAGGAAGAAGGTTGGGACGGCGTGGGTGGAGTTGGGGGGTTTGGGTGGGGGGTGGATTTAGGAACATCTGTAGTTGTTTTACTGATAAATAAAATCACACTTTGAGAATGATAGTCAATTTACAATCACTTGAATTTCTGTCAATATGTGTTCCTGAAAAGTGTGCAGCGCCATGGCTGAAGAGAAGCAAGTCAATTATTAACAAAATCAGGTTAGACTGATTCTATTTCTCAACAGCTCTGGCATCTCTTTCCTACCTTGTGATGAAAAAGTAACAAACGGTATAACCTTCAAACTGTCATGATAGTGGCAGTGACTTGTGACTTGTAACACTTACATCTGCGTCATTTCTTGTTGAGGTTCCTTGGCTTGGTCGTGATTTCTCATTGAATGGAAAAGTCATATTTCGGTCTTGAATTATAATTTTCAAACTGTAGAACAACTTAGGCCTTTCAAAATACAAGGAGAATGAGCTGGAGAATTTGCTGCTATTTCCCTCCTCAACAGCATCATTACTATGGTCAAGATGAGAAAATGGATGCATTCCCATAGATATAACTGCTGAATGTGGGTAGATACATAGTTTGAGTGTCAACAGCTGTGCGGGGGGGCTTTCTTTCTAAGCTGTTACTTATTCTCTAAATTATGGTATTATTTTTGTGCTCTGGCGAAAGTCATCTGCAAAATAAACATGAGCCTCCTGCCATCTCTGAAATCAGGAATAAGTTTGAGAAGTTGCTTTGGAAATGAATTTTCGTTTCGGTTTCTTTGTAATGATTCTTGAAAGCTTCTCAGTAGGGATCTCTTCTTTTGTTTTTTTCTCTTACCTTTTCTTATCTAATGGCCTATCTTCTATGATTAAGAGAATGTTTTTAAAGGTTTGAACCCGTCAAATGTAAATTCTGGTTCCACCTCTTAGTACACCCATTTTCTTAAAATCCTAGATACGCCTTTGTATCAGCTATGAGGGGAAGTATGCAAAGAATATGCATATTGTGACCCTTAAGAACTCAGCCTTTCTATCAACATCTGAAGATTCCGCACCTCAAACTAACTCCCACACACACAGTGCCAAGATCACTTTCCCTTTTGATGAATCCACAATTAAAAGTGGTGAACCAAATATAAATTCTATTAACAACAATACCAGCTGATTCGACCAACGGTGAAATCCTTTATCACTAATACCTCTAATGGGGATTCTTCTATTTAATACGATCCAGCCACAACACCAACAAGCTCTAGCAAAGGTGGATCTAGATTATGAACATTTTGGGTTCGAGTTCGGGTTTCTACCACTGTACAATTGATTTACTGGTATGAAATCTATTACTTATACCTATTTAGTGGATAATTTTTTAACACATATACATGGTTCTAGCAAAAGCTACAGGGTTCGGTTGAAACCATAAGTTACCTTCGACATCAGCCCCTGAGCTCTAGCACGTACCCTCATTCCACCACAATGGTAGAATGCCCAGAAAATGCTACATGGTCAAGCAGCCCGAAGCTCTCAGCAAACAATACCGATGCCTACCCCAAGAGCACCACACCAACATGCAACAGCAAGACAACCAAAATATGAGGGAACAAACACAGATGATACCAATTCCTCATGGGAAGAAGAATATAATTCCTCAACGAAGAAGCTTAAAACCATGGTGTCCAAACCAAACAGGGAAATATTTACGTCTTAATCTAATGAGATTATATGTGAAGTTACTTAAGTTAACTATAGTTAGTAGATTGTTATTAGTTAACTAGAGTTAAACATAATTAGTTAGATGACAATTATCACATTAGTTAGTTGGATATATACACGTGCACTGTACAGATTCTGTTATGAATGAGAAAATATCGAGAAGCTTCATTTCTCTCTCTGAGTTCATCTTTGTTCTTCAATCCTTCTTCTCAATTCAGCAATCTAACATGGTATCGAAGTTGTGGTTGACTGATTCAGAGCTATGATTGAATGAATCTAGGGAGTTTTCATGGAATTGAAGAAAAATTGAGAGAATTTGTTCAATTTTTTATCGTTTTTTGATGAACCCTAATTCTGTGTGAGTTATGGCAACTGGGGAAGATTCGAGCAGTTCTGAGCTCGGCGGAGCCATCGTGAACATCGGCGTTAGTATCACGACTGGAGGAGGAACAATGAATCTCGATCACAATTATCCACTTTACCTACATCCATGTGATGGACTAGGATCGATGTCCGTCGGACTACTGCTGATAGGAATGGAAAACTATACAATATGGAGTCGCGCGATGAAAGTCGCATTATTAGGAAAAAATAAACTCTGTCTCGTTGATGGATCCACACGCAAAGCTGATTTTGGTGTGGAATTGGGGAATCAATGGGAGAGATGTAATGCCATTGTTACTTCATGGCTAATGGGTAATGTGAGCAAGGAATTACACACTTGTATATTGTTTTCTTCGAATGCACAGACGGTTTGGGCTGAATTGCGAGAAAGGTTTGACAAGGTAAATGCGTCGCGACTCTACTATTTACATAAGGAGATTTTCACATCAGTGCAGGGATCATCCTCTGTGTGCGTATATTTTACAAAGTTGAAGGATTTGTGGGCAGAGTATGATTCAATCCTCCCACCACCATCTTCCAAAGAGTATGTTGATCAATTAGAATTTCAACGTTTATTGAAATTTTTAATGGGCCTGAATGATAGTTTTGAGCAAGCTAGAGAACAACAACAACAACAACAACAACCCAGCAGAATCCCATTAATGGGGTCTGGGGAGGGTAGTGTGTACGCAGACC
>AWOL01S0123089.1:0-11375 GCA_000715115.1 Nicotiana otophora
TAGGTTATTCAGGGACTTCAGACACCGGAGGCACCACCATCCCAGCCGGTTGCAGTTGCTCAGGATTATGTGGTTCTTGCTATACCTGAGGATGATCAACGTAGGTTGGAGAGGTTTGGGAGACTTTATCCACCACCTTTCAGTGGCATAGAGATAGAGGATGCTCAAGACTTTTTGGACAAGTGTCAGAGGATACTCCGTACTGCTGGTATTTTGGAGACTTGTGGGGTCTCATTCACTACCTTTCAGTTTTTTGGGGCTGCACTCAGATGGTGGGAGACTTAAGAGAGGTGTATGCCTGTTGGCGCAACATCCCTTACTTGCCAGCAGTACTCTGTGGTCTTTTTGGAGAAGTTCGTGCCTCGATCCCGGAGAGAGGAGCTGCGCAGACAGTTTGAGCGGCTTCGCCAGGGTGATATGTCTGTGACACAGTATGAGATGCGGTTCTCTAAGTTGGTCTGTTATGTGATCTGGTTGGTTCCCACGGACAGGAAAATGATCACGAGGTTTATTGATGGCCTCACTTATTAGTGTCCACCTTCCCATCCCAAAGATAGTTCCTACATATAGCAATTATTCTTTTAAAAATTGCTCGAGGTAGTATAAAAATAGATGCCCAGTACACATGTGTGTGCAGCAGTACTGAATTTATCAGCTACACTCTACCATCATAGGATAGTGTTCTCGATCCCCATCCTCTAACTTTAATAGTCAATTTGTCCACCACCTTTTCACAGTCTACAATTGATATCTTTCTTGATGTAATAGGTACTACAAGGTACCTGAATGTGAGTTTTACTTTTTGGTAACTAGTAATCTCACACATGTTTTCCAAGTGTTGCATACTCATGTTCACACTTAAGATGTTTGATTTCCTTGCATTAGTAGTTAGTCTTGATGCCTCTGAAAAAGTCTTCAGTCCTCTTAGCATTAACACGACTAAGTGAAAGTCACCTTTGCAGAATAAAAGAACATCATATGCAAAACATATATGATTCAACTTGATACTCCGATACTTTGTGCGAAATTCAAATCCTTCTTGTTGTGTAACGAGCTTCAATATTCTTGCAAGATATTCCATGCATATAACAAACAGTAGTGGTGAGACATGATCCCCTTGTTGAAGTCCCTTCTTCCCTATTATCTTCCCATATAATCCTCTATTGATTGCTACTGTATATTGTGGAGTCGATATGCAGGCTATGATCCATTTGATGAACCTTGCTGGGAAATTCAAAGCATGTAGCATTTCCTCCACAAATTCCTATTCCACAGAGTCGTATGCTTTTCGAAGGTCTATTTTTATTAGGCAGCTCTTTGTCGTATTCTTTCTATTGTATAGCCTCACTAGATCCTGGCATATAAGTATGTTTTGCACAATAGTTCTACCTGTTATAAAGGCACTTTGGTTCTCCGAGATTATGCATGGCAGTATTTACTTGAGCCTGTTATACAATATTTTTTTAGATGACTTTGTACACTGTGTTGCAGCATGCAATTGGTCGATAATCTCCCACTTTGTCTGCATGTTTTGTTTTTGGAATGACTGTTATCACTGTGCTATTAAGTTCCTTCAACATCTTCCATGTAGCAAAGAACTCTAATACACCATCTGTTAGATCCTTCCCTACAGTCCCCCAACAATATTTGAAAAAGTTGCTCCTCCCATATCCATCTGGCCTTGGTGCTTTTTCTCCATCAATGTCCCATAGTGCTTGTTTTACCTCTGCATTTGTGAAATCAGCTTCAACCATTATCCGTTGTTCCTCATTCACAGTAGGGTCTGCTCTAACTAGATTGTTGCATACATGTGCTCTGTTATCGTTTTTTGTTCCCAACAATTTAGTATAGAATCCTACAAATGCTCGAGCAATTCCTTCTATATTAGTTATTTTTTGGAACCCATATCCCCTTATAGAAAATATCATGTTTTCATTCCTTCTTGCTTTCATAANCTTTGTCGTATTCTTTCTATTGTATAGCCTCACTAGATCCTGGCATATAAGTATGTTTTGCACAATAGTTCTACCTGTTATAAAGGCACTTTGGTTCTCCGAGATTATGCATGGCAGTATTTACTTGAGCCTGTTATACAACATTTTTTAGATGACTTTGTACACTGTGTTGCAGCATGCAATTGGTCGATAATCTCCCACTTTGTCTGCATGTTTTGTTTTTGGAATGACTGTTATCACTGTGCTATTAAGTTCCTTCAACATCTTCCATGTAGCAAAGAACTCTAATACACCATCTGTTAGATCCTTCCCTACAGTCCCCCAACAATATTTGAAAAAGTTGCTCCTCCCATATCCATCTGGCCTTGGTGCTTTTTCTCCATCAATGTCCCATAGTGCTTGTTTTACCTCTGCATTTGTGAAATCAGCTTCAACCATTATCCGTTGTTCCTCATTCACAGTAGGGTCTGCTCTAACTAGATTGTTGCATACATGTGCTCTGTTATCGTTTTTTGTTCCCAACAATTTAGTATAGAATCCTACAAATGCTCGAGCAATTCCTTCTATATTAGTTATTGTTTGGAACCCATATTCCCTTATAGAAAATATCATGTTTTCATTCCTTCTTGCTTTCATAAAGCTGTGAAACACATTTGTGTTTTTATCACCTTGAGTCAGCCATTGCACCTTTGTCTTCTGTCTAAGATATAACTCACTTTCTAGCTGCAGTCTGTGATAAGTCTTTGACAACTCCTTCTCCTCTCCTACCAGTGTTGTGTTCATAGGATAAAGTTGGATCTTTTTCTAGCAATCCAGTAATTATTCTTTAGCTTGTTCTGCACTGAGTAGTACTTCATTAAAGGAAGATCTATTTAGCTCCTTTATAACTCTTTTCAATCTATAGAGTTTCCCCACCAATTGGTATATCTTTGTTCATGTACTTCTTATCTCCCAGCTTCTTTTAACTTTGCTTTGAAAATCTGGTGTTGTTTTCCACATATTGAAGTATTTGAATGGCCTGCTGGTGCTTGTGTTTCCATCCTCCCAGTGCATCATTATAGGGCAGTGGTCATACAAGCCTTCACTCATAAAGTTTACTTCTGATGCTGGTAGATCAATCATCCAATATGTATTAACAATTACTCTGTCAATCCTACTCATAACTCTGTCTGCACCACTTTGCTTATTGTTCCATGTGTAGAAAGCTCCAAGGGATCTTAACTCTTGAAGACCACAGGATTCCATGCTTTATCTAAAGTCTTTCATTTCTGCTATTGTCACAGGGCTTTCAACTCTTTCCTCTCTATTCAAGATACTATTAAAGTCTCACATGACTGCCCATGGACCTTGTATTTGAGTGAATAGGTCCTCCAGATCCCTCCACAATCCCCTTCTTAGTACCATGTCATTGTAGGCATATACTATTGCGAGACAATATTGCTTACTAGTCCCTCTATGTTTGACTATACAATGGATGCACCAATAAGTTGTTTTAACTATACTAACATCATATATAGTTGGTTTCCACACCACCCGGATCCTACCTCCATTATGTTGTGCTAGATTTGTTGTAAAAGACCACCCATTACAAAGATTAAGAGTAGCTTTGTGTGCTTTATCTCTCTTAATCTTAGTCTCTAGGAGTCCAAATAGGCCTACCCTACAATTGTGCATAAAAAGATTAACTTCCCTCTGTTTTGCCAGCCTATTTAGACTCCTTACATTCCAAAATCCTATCCTATCCATTAGAAGGGGGCTTACCCCACCCCCACCAAGTCTTGGTCCTGTATCCCCTAGGTCCTCTTTGGGGTTGGAGGCACTAGGTTTGAGTCTTTTTTCTTCGTATCCCTGATGCTGTTCCAATGCTTCAAATGTATTCTTGGTACTGATCATCATGGTTCTATTGATATCTCCATTCCTAGGTCCCTTTCTGCCTTCATCACCCTTACTTGCTCTTGCTTCTTGAAGGTTACTCCCCAATTCTTCTCCCTTTCTTCTGTTGGCCTTGTGGTAGTGGTTTCTGTACTACATTATTTGTTTGTTGCACCTCCTCGACTTGCTTTCCTTTCTTAGCTATCTCCTTTTTCTGTAGTTTCCTACAGTCCTGTAGTTCATGTCCAAAGTTTTTACACTTTGGGCACAAGATGGGCTTCCATTCATACTCTACATCTTGTTATATGATTTTCCCCCATTCATTTTCAAAACGAACAGAGGTTGGATACTTTTGGCTAAGTGAAATTTCCACTAGAACTCGTGCAAATGCTAGACTCTCATTATTAGTTGTTGCCGTATCTGCTTCGAAAGGTTTACCTACCATTTCAACAATTGTTTTCAGTGCTGCTTTGCCCATATTTGATATCCAGTACCTTAATCGAATCCACACAGGGATCTTATCCACTTTCTCTTTACTTACATCAGTTTCTGGTTCCCATTGTTTTACAACCACTGGTTTTTATCAAACATCTGGACTCCTTCTTCTACTGCTTTGACTCTGTTTTCCCCTGAATGAAATCTTACCAGAAAAACCTCTCTATTCACTTAAGAAACTTTGTCTATACCAAGCGATCCCCAAATTCTTCTAAAGTAGTCATCAATTACCGGTAGCAGAGGATTTGATCCCAGTACATAGCATATAACAATCGACTTCCAGTAAACTATTTCATCTTTAATATCTTCCATTGTTATTTTGACGTTCTCCTTACTTGCTTCATCACTAGTCAGATCTAATCCCTCAACTTCCGGAATGGGACCTACTATCTTACTCTATGAGTGAGCTTTGGATTTCTCTATGGCCCTAGGGTTTTGGTTAGTAACAATTTCCCCTGCACTTTCTTCTTCCACCATGTCTGCCCAAGACGGTCTTCTCTGATCAATTGATGTGGGAGTTGAATCTACTCTTGCTAGGAAACTCATTGCCAGATTCATTGCCGATGCCGTCGAGGAGGATGCCTGACATAACCCTAGTGGAACAATTTCTTGTATAACATTGATATTCCGAGTTTTCTTTGCATTTGTTGATTGTGGAACATTCCTTTTGCTTGGATTGTTACTGGGATTACTCCCTTGAACTGGTTTCCCTCTCCCTTCGTTCTTCGTTTTCCTCGTCATTCATTCGAAACTGAGAGAAAAAGTCATGCCAAAGAGAAGAGCCTGGTCATTTTATTTTGAATGTTTTAATTTATTTGTCTTAGTTTGACTTGGCACAAAGTTAAAGAGAGGAAGACTTTTAATGGATGGTTACAAAGAGTTTAGTCCTGCTTGTACGCTAGAACTGCAGACGGATAGTTAAAAAGTTAATTCAGCATTTTGCTTTAATCTAATTCTAAATGATGGACACTTGTTTTTATCCATCTGTATAGCTGATATATTCACATCCCTCCACTTGTCCAGCCTTATGGATTTCATCATTGTTAAGTTTAATCCATGATTCTGAGGGGGATAACCATTTAACAGTGAGGTGAATTTTACAACAAATGAATTTGTGAAACATACAGATAACTTGGTTCCCATCCTAATTTCCTTTCAAAACTGGTTAAATTGAAGGTTTATTATGTTGGAAATAGTATACGAGATAATATGTTTTGATCCTTAAACTAATGCTCTTCATACGAAGGTGCCGATGATTCAAATTGATGATATCAAATATCAGATCTTTTGGGGACAAGTCTTCCTCGGGCAAGGAAGTGAATAACTATGGGATTGTAGTTTTTCTAACTTTTAGGAATACTCATTTGCGCGTGAATAGCGTTTGTGCAGCTGAGTTATGGGATTGCAATCTTTCAAATTTTTAGCAATACTGATTTGTGCGTGAAAAGTGTTTGTTGGATCTAACTATTTAATGGTATCAAGTAAAAATACTAATGTTGTGCAACATGTGATTAGATAAAAGTGGTATAATAGATGAAATCCACTCTCATTACATGTATACTTGGTTAAACATGACAACTTAGTAATAGAATTAAAATAGACAAATATCAAACAAATATAAGATGACCACAATCCCAAATGCCTTAAAGCTTAAACTTAGTAACTAATATTTAATTATTTTTCAATGGGAAGAGGCTTTCTCCATAACTAAAAAAGGTATTATATCGAATCGAACTCTCTTCGTTACAACAATAAAAACAACAACAATAATAACAAACGCAGTGTAATCCCATAGTGGGGTATGAAAATGGTAGAGTGTACGTAGATCTTATCCCTATCACAATTAAAGTGAGGTTCTTTACCTTTGTAAATTTTTCTAAAATGTTTGACACAAATATAACTCCATACGACTTTCACAAGTCTCAAGAATTCAAATTCAATAAAATATTTAAATTTTTATAATTTAAATTATTAATTATTTTCTCCCTCTAGTGCTAACCTTCGACTATAACTTCAACATTTTCCACTTTGTAGTATAAATATAACTAGAGATATCATGTGCGGCTGTTAGTACAGGTTGCTCGTGAATAAATCCAAAATTTACTTTCTTCGGGTTTGTTAGTTGAAGCTCAAAGATCAAAATCACTCACATCAACTAATTGAAGGTTAATGGTGGCAAGTTGAATAATACAAGGACTAAAATCAAAATATAGCATTAACAAAAGTGCTATTTGCCCATTCATTCGAAAACAAGACAAATCAACTCAAATAAGGAAAGGGTTTTAGTTTTTTAGACCACCTCCAAAAAAGGAAAGACTTGTTTCCCTAATTTTATGTCGGAATGTCCTAGTTCTCCCGTTTTTGATAAAGAAACCAAAAGGAAATAAAAATTTAGAAGGAAAAAAGACAAAACTTGCGGTATAAAAAGGCTTATCAAATATTAATAAGGCATCCACATGATCACTTCAGCAGCGCATGCGCCTTCTGTAATGGAGACGAAGTTGAATTCTGTAAGGAAAGAAACATCGATTCCCCAAGAAATAATCTTTGAGATATTCTCACGGCTTCCTGCTAAGTCCCTAATGCGTTTCAAGTGCGTTTCTAAATTTTATAATTCCATCCTATCCGAATCAGATTTTGTGAATATCTATAGATATCGTCATGGAACAAAATTCTTTCTGCGCGAGGGGAGGTTTTATACACAGTTGAGCAAAAGGAAGAAAAAAATCCCCCCTTCTTCAAATTGAGAGATTTCATGAACTCTACAACCATGCTCCTGTAAATCCTCGTTTGGATTGCGTTAACAATTTATTTTGCTTCTGGGGACTTAGTGTGGTATATCCCGCAACTTTTAATCCTAGTATAAGACAAGTAAGATTTTTCTTCTCGACCTAAATAAAGATTTTTCTCCGTGTTACTATTCATTAGGTTTTGAATCAGAAGAAAATAAGTACAAAGTTCTTTTAACATCACATCATGTTGAAAAAGAGTATGTAAAGCATTGGGTTTTCACTTTAGGCATAGACGAATCATGGAGAGAAATTGAAAGCATTTTTTCTTACATTACATAAACGCCCGGAGTTTGCACTAGTGGAATTATCTATAGGTTTATTTACCGTTATGATAGTGCTATAGCTGCTTTTGATGTTAAATCTGAAAAGTTAAAATTTGTTACATTGTGGGATGCTCCAAGTGTTGCGGCCAAACGCACATGCAAGTATACGCAGTCATCAAGTAATAAAGTGATAAGATAGCTGAGTATCGAACCCACGAGGACTTGTTATCAACTATTAACTAAATTAAGCTATTCCAATTATTAAAAATAGTGATGCTAAAGTAATTAAATTAAAAAGAAAATAAATAATGAACTCTGAACAAAGGAAGAACAGATTTTTATGTTATCAATATAATGAAAACGATCCAGGGTTATGGCTATCTAACATTCCTATTGTATTCTTCAATTGAATTTACTAACTAAATCATCTAGCTTATTGGTTGACAGGGTTAATATTGCTCATAAGAATCTGTCGAGTTCTTACTCGCATATTCAAGCTAACCTAACGCCTATATGTCTATGGAATTAGAACTAACAAGAACGCATTTACAATTCCTGTACATCAACCAAGCAAGACAATTAGGTATATGTCTATCCTAACTGTGAATTCATTCCCCGATGCCGAGGTTCAAGAACTTGCTCTACTCAATCCTATGTGCAATCTAGAATTTTCACTTTCGAGTTCAATTCTAAATTCGTAGATAGTATTCAATTGGTGATCAAGCAATTAAATAATTAAGCGCAAGACTGGATAAATAAACTAATATAATAAATCAAGAAAGCAAAATCAATATCCGAATAACAATAATCATGAAAGAACCACAACCCTAGAACGTGAAGTTTAGCTCCACATAGACATGGTAGCCAAACAACAGATCATACAAAAAAACACAAAAATTACTAAGTTTGGCGGAAGAAAGATGGAATTTGATGAATTCTGGCCTCCATGGCTGCTCTCTACTCTCCATTTGTCAAAAGTTACTCTCAAAAACGTTCCCCCCTCCAAAATAGGTTCAGGACCCCTTTTATACGAGTTGGGGAGGGGGATGTAGGGCAGAAATAACCAAGTCCGGGGCGAAATAGGACTAGTCACGTCACCAGCGCCCAGGGTAGCATGGGGCGCTAGACCTGGCACTAAATCCAGTAGTCTGCCACTTCTTTGCAAATGTTTCGCTACTTCATTCTGTGTAGTGCTGGTGTGCCTAACTTTTCCTTTCCTTCAATTCTTTCAAATTGTTGCTCTATGGCATTTTCTTTCCAGTGTTTTCATTAGTAATGAACATCACCTAATTACTTGGTCTCCTCACCTCTTAGTACAATATGTAATATTAATGAGATACTCCAAGACAAAATCCCAGCTCAAGAAATTATCTTTTCAGTGTTTATTTGCATGAATCACTCGAGCTCGTGTTTATATCAATATTGTATGCCACCCTTTGATTCTAACTTTTGTCATTTTTTTTTCAGACTCCACCTTTCAGGTGCCTATATCATTTATTAATATTCAAATAAGTGTAACACCAATAATTAAGCTAAGTTGGGTATAATCAATATAAAAAACAACCAAAGAGCAGTAAAAATATGAGTAAAATAGCATTAAAACATATACAAATATGTCCAACATCACCACCCCCACACTTTAACCTTTTCTTCGTCCTCGAATAAACCATAACTACAGTAGACGAAACAAAATTAAGCTCCTCACATTAAAAGCACATTACACCTATGACCATGGTTGATAGTAACAATTAATTAATCTCTAGCACATGCATTCCCACATACTTCCCTTTAAATTATGACATACTTCAAAAATATTCACAACAAAGACAACGTGCTCATAATAATCCTAGCTTTAAAAACCGACTCAATGTCACAATGCACCCATGGCTTGAACACCCAATATCATAGAGAAATCTAATAACCATATGCCTTCATAACAAGAACAAGAGAATACGTTGAATCCACACATTCAAATCAAATGGGCAAATATATTTTAAGGACTCACATATATCAAAGAAAATCGCTCACTCTCACAAAAGAAGTCACATGCATGTAATTGGTTGTAACGACCCGACTTGTCGTTTTTAGTATTTACGCTCTTTTAAATTATTTAAAGTCTTGAATAGCTTCATATGATGTATTATGACATGTGTGAATCTTCGATTTTGGTTTTCAAGTATTTCGGAATTAGTTCGGAAGAATAATTTCATGTTTGAAGCTTTAAGTTGAAAGAATCGACCACGTTTGACTTTTTAGTATTTGACTTCGGAACGAAGTTTTGATAGTTCTGTTAGGTCTAGGTGGTGATTTTGGACTCGGGCGTATGCTCTAAATTTTATTTGGATATTTCTAGAAGGTTTTGACATCATTTGGCGAAAGTTGGAAACTTGAAGGTTTGGAATGTTCATAAGCTTGACCGGATGTTGACTTTGATGATATGTTTCCGCACAAGACCTAACTTTGGACAAGAATATCTACATATATATAAGGAGTTATGTGATGTACAATCTATCAAATAAAAGATCATCGAGTTTAGTTTCTAACGCTTCAAACCGTTTGTTGTTTGGACATTTCTACAAGACGTTATGACCAAATTACCAAAGGTTGGCAGAGGAGTGAACTGCGGATGTGAAGCATCCGGGGCCGCGTCTGAAAGAAGAGCTGGCAGTGAAGCGCTGCCATAGCATCCGGGGCAGCATACGAAACCCAGAAATATAGATACAATTTCAGGGTTCATTGTTCCCACTTCACTTGGATGGATGTTGGAGCTCTTCTCCACTCACTCAAGACCACCGGCTCCTCTCTTCTTCAAGATAGGCAATCCCCATTATCTTAGTATGAAATTTCATCATATTGATGAAATCTACACATAAAATACTTAGATCTTCAAGAAATTATTTCAAGAACTCAAAGGAGGGTTTTGCAAGATTTCTTCCCCAAAAAAGTAATCTTACACCCTTAGACATATATGCATGGATTTATTATAAGTATGTGAGAAAGAAATAAGTATTAGCACTTATTGGATGGTGCTTGGAAGCCATAAATACTTAAACTAGATTATTGGGTGTTGTAGAGATTTTGTAATGAATTAATTAGTAATAATTGGGTGGATGTGAGTTCATTGATGATTTTAATGGTGCTAAAGAAGGTTGTTGTAGACAAATGATTGTTGCGCCCCATTTTCTCGCGAAAGCAGGTTTCGACGTCGTGACAACTCTTTTGGGTGGGAGATAGAGTATTAAAGAAGAGAAGAGTTGCCACCTAATAATTTTTAAGGTGCGTTAGGGCACCTATCATGCAGATAACTCTGTTTGACTAGTCAACGGCACCAAAGATCGGGTAAGGGCTCAAATTACCTCAAAGAGAAAGTGTTAGGCACTCTTCGAGGTCCACAACTGTGTGTCCCGGCCGAACTTAAGACTATGTGGATTATAATTAGGAAAGATAAACAAAGAGAGTACATGTCAAATGAATTTATTAACACAATGAGAAGTAAGGATTATAAGGATATAACTATTAAACCTATATTAGATGTTAAACGAATAAAGAAGAGAAGGGGGGTCCTAAGTTTTTTAGACTAAACGATTACCCCATATAGCATAAATAATACTTCGCAACTCCCTTGAGGTAGGGAGTTACTCATATTATTCAGCAGGCACAAACTATCATCTCCTGCTACCCGATTACTATGTTAAAAAGGTTTACCTAAGCGCTCTAATTCAATTCTAAGTCGTGCCCTATGCGTGCACTACCCGTCCCATACATATAGTCCAGGAGGCATTGAAACTCTATTTAGGGTGGTTCTAGACTTAACGTAGGATGCTCAAAATGATAAAACTAGGCGACATACAAAACAAATTGGACTTCAAATGAGAGCAGTTAAAGGCTCAAGTTAGCCTCCACACTTAGACAACAAATGCACGTAAAATAGGTTCTCACATTGAGCATTGGATAGTTTCAGATCTGAAGCCAATTAGAAATCATTAAGCCCTATAGAC
>AWOL01S0123100.1:0-24659 GCA_000715115.1 Nicotiana otophora
ACATACCTCACTTGAGCTTCCTTATACTTTAAATGTTCCAAAATTCCTATCAACTTCAATCTATTGTAGAAATATCACAAATTGAATCAAAATGTGGAAGATGATCATGGTTCTAGCTCACTTGAGCATTTTATCAAACACTAGGTGTGCATAAGGTTTCAATGTCCTTTTTATGAAGGATTCCATCATTCCACAACCCAATGTTTATCATTTTTAGCTCAACAATCTTCCTACACCCTTTGATAACACATGCATGTAAAATAAACAATTCTCATGCCCCAAAACTATCTTGCTAGTTACCCATTTTCATAAGATTTCGAAATTAGGGTTTAGGGTGTAGAATCTTACCTCTAGGATGAAGGTCTAGTGAGCTTCGCTTCTTAATCTTCCAAAACTTGAGCAAGAATTGAAGAACAAATATTGGAGAACACCTTCTCACTCTAGGGCACCCTCTCGCACTCTAAAATGTCACATAATAGCTCAAAAATGACCCAAAGAGTGTAATTAACGAAATAGGGTCTGGTTTTAAAAACCCAAAAATAGAGCTCCAGAACAGGTTATGCGGTTGCATATGCGGCCGCATATCGGTCGCATAATTGGTTACAAAATAGCCAAAAGAACTGCATGCGTATGCAGTCACTATGTGGTCGCATAGTCGACCGCATAACTGCTTCCAAAATAGTCGTCTCCTGCTCACTTCTGCGGCCATTATGCGGCCCGCAAAGTGATTATGCGGTCGCATAATGGACCGCATAAACGCACTTTTCCGACAAAAAAATTTCTTTACTTTCCTGTGCATTGTTCAACCCAAAAGGTTAAGCCTAGTCTGGCATCATGAAATATTATTTTCTTTGCAAATTTTACCAGGCCTTAAACTTAAGTACTTTGAAATTTTTCGGGGTGTTACACATATTTACCTCGCTACTTCTGTTATGCTTATTATCTATTTATGATTTACCATATTTATTGATTGGACCACTAGCAAGTGTCGATGTCGACCCCTCATCACTACTTCTCCGGGGTTAGGCTAGATATTTACTGGGTACGCGTTGAGTTACGTACTGTACTGCATGTTACACCCTATGCGTCCCAAGGTGACGTAATGAATGTGAGAATTGTTAATCACGATTTAAATGAGTGTATAGTCATAATATGGCTATATATGATGTTTGGATAGAAAATATAAAGTTTGTGAAAAATTGGATTAAAGTTGCGGAAAAACTGACTAAGGATTTGCTATGTAACAGAGATTTTTGAGCAATACATTTTGTGTGCTATATGGGGTATTTTTAGGACATATTATATACTGAATTGAAGGTCTTGGAAATTAGTTTCCAAC
This sequence comes from Nicotiana otophora, assembly GCA_000715115.1. Taxonomy (NCBI): domain Eukaryota; kingdom Viridiplantae; phylum Streptophyta; class Magnoliopsida; order Solanales; family Solanaceae; genus Nicotiana; species Nicotiana otophora. The sequence goes on from AWOL01S0123100.1 coordinate 1,340, forward strand.
GGTCTTAACCGTTTGATCATACGACGTCCGGATAAAACGATATAAGCGTCTAAAGAAGGGCCAATGCGGGGGTGCCAAGTAGCACCTTTTTGACTTTTAAAACAATGGGATATTTACCCCTTTATCTCGTCTCTTTCTCCATTTTTCCAGATATCACGACCAAATAACACCCCTAACCTTACCCTTAAGCTCTCTATAAGGGCTTCAAACAAGATTATCATCCATGGCACGAAATTAAGAAGCGATAACATTAAAACGATCCCTATGACGTAAGTACCGCTATATCGCCTCTCTTATTCTTTGTATTTTGAGTTTTGGAATGTATTTAATAGTTAAGAAAATGCCTAATTTCTGTATTTATGCTTTTAAATATCAAGAAAGGATGATAAATTCGTTTCTTAATAGTAAGAACTCACAGGACGGTGATCGGAAGCCGTGAGTTCGAGTTATTTGACTTGTAGTGGACTGTTTTGGGGGAAGTTTTGTGTTGCTTTTTGGGCTGTCTATTTTTGCTACTGTTTAATGGAATTTTGGAGGAGATATGGTGTGGAGAAACACCACATAATAGCAAAATGGTGGATTAGTCGTTCTTTGTAACAATTTCGGGGTGTTTGACACTACTATAGTTGTCGTTTTGGGTATGAAGTGATTGGGGTGTGTTGGACTGTTGTAAGCTATATATAACATGAACTTAGACTTGAATCCACTGTAGAAGGTATTATATTGTGTTCTTTCATGTGCTTAAGGTTATCTTGATGTTGATTAAGTTAAATGGATGGACTAGACATGAACTAGTGAATAAGAGATGTAAATATATGGTATAAGGCTGGAATCATTGATGAATGAGTTCATTATTATGTTAATGATACTGTTAAGTTAAGTTAAGAAGTCTATAAGGGGTGATATGGGGTATACGAGTTTCAATCGGAGCTTGCCGCTCGTCGTGAAGTAGTTGTGACTTGTTGTTGTTATATGGTGTCTTGTTATTGATAATTATGTATTGATGAATTGCTCTGGTCATTGTTGTTGGTATATGGTATTGGAGGAGACTCTTGTTACAGGGGAGATGCTGCCCTATTTTACATAAACGAGCTACTAGTTTAAGTTGCAGACTTAGCCTTTACTCAACACTGATTTTGAATATCTTTATGCAATGGTAGATTGAGTTGAGTTATTTGAAGAATTGCTTGGAAGGTATTAAGGACTCTATGGAATTAAGGTATGTTAAGGATATCCCTTATTTCCTTTTGGCATGATCCATACAATACAAACGAAGCGAGCAAACACACAACTTTCATAAACGCATCTATTCTTAAAAGCACTAGGAGTGCCTATGTTGTTGATTCCTCATGTGTCATACTATCATATCGTCTGTTCATGGGTCTCATGACATTCCGAAAGATCTTATTAACTTATTTAATTATACACTGCATTCATTAATACATGTATATTGACCCATGACCAGATGGCGTTATGGACGCGTATAGTATATCTATATGGGGTATTTGGGGAAACATTATGGCGTTATATATGCACCACCACTTGTTCAGCTAGTATACGTTTATGATTTCGCCCACAGAGGATGAGATGATATGATGGGGTGTCCTCAGAGGCTTGATGATGTTATGTACTCATATACCTATGCATGATATGACATTTATACGCATACGCATGACATTATAAATATTTTCATGATTCACATAGCTATTCAGACTTACAAGTTAAGTTCTTTACTCCATGTTTCTTTCATGTCTTTTATATATTGGTTTTTATGCCTTACATACTCGGTATATTATTCGTACTGATGCCCTTATTGCCTAGGGGCCTGCGTTTCATGCTCGCAGGTGCAGGTAGACAGGCTGACGGTCCCCCTCCTTAGGATCCTAGATCAGTGAGAGTTGGTGTGCTCCATTTGATCCGGAGCTGCTATTGGGTTTTGGTACAATACTTTTGTATAGATATAAGGGTATGAAATGGACCAGTCCCGTCTTTTATACAGTTATACTTTCTATTAGAGGTCTGTAGACAGTCATGTATAGTTGGATAGTATGTGGCCTTATCGGCTCGCCCTACCGTATTCCATATATATATATATATGTGTGTGTGTGTGTGTGTGTGTGTGTGTCTTTTAGGCATGTTCCCCCCGTATGTTGTTCATATGAATCAGTAGTTTATTTCCAGAAGTTATGCATGATCTACACTTATTTCATGTTTATATCTTATACATATGTTTAGGGGTGTTCGATAGGTAGAACTCGGACACTCATCACGGCCCATCGGTTTGGGTCGTGACAAAAATGGTATTAGAAGAGTTCCATCCTAGGGTTGTTTACAGACCGTGTCTAGTAGAGTCTTGTTTATGAGTGTGTTGCGGACCATATTTATAAACAGGAGACTGCATGACATATAAGATGTTACCCTACCTTCTTATCTTAGATCATGCGATATAAGAATTCATTTTCCTAACGATATGTTACGTTTTCAGCGATGCCCAAGAAGGCTACAACCGCCCAGAAGGGCAAGTCGGTGGATGATGGGACTACAAGTCGAGCACCACGAGTTACCAGGTCTCAGGGAGAGTCATATAGTGAGACTCCATCTCAGACTTCACATACCCTACCCTCTTTAGAGGAGATCTGATGGGCACCAACTCCAGTGCCAGCCCCAATACCCCTATTTCCTTAGCTAGATGCATCGGGTTAGGAGATGAGAGATGATATTTAGCTATTTACTCGATTAGTGGCTGCATAGGCTCGACGCTAGGAGGTAGGTATCAGTCATGCAGATAGGGCCATCAGTACGAGGGTTCGTGATTTTATTAATTTGCACCCTCTCGTATTTACTGGAGAAGATCCAAATGAGGACCCTCAAGTATTTACTGATAGGATGCAAAGAACTTTGAGGGTAATGAAGTCCACGACGATCAAGTCAGTTGAGCTAGCTTCCTGTATACTTCGGGATGTTGCGGTTAATTGGTACGAGTCTTGGGAGTTGTCCAGAGGTGAGGATGCCCCTTTAGCAGTATGTCAAGAGTTTACAGAGGCTTTTTTCGTCATTATTTGCCACCATAGCTTAGACTGGCCATAGTTGATAGGTTATTGACCCTTGGCATGGTAATATGAGTGTTCGGGAGTACAACCTTTAGTTTGGTTCTTTGGCTAGGTATGCTCCCACTATTGTAGCTAAGATGGAGGATCGGGTTCACCGGTTCGTGATGGGGTTGGAGCCGCACCTGCTTAATGATTGTATGTCGGTCTCACTTCAGCCAGGCATAGATATTTCTCATATTTAGGCATACGCTCAGGGTGTAGAGGAGCGTAAGTATAAGCAGATGGCCGATCATGAGCATAATAGGGGCCAGAGTAAGAGAGCGAGATCTTCAGGTCCTTCTAGTGAGTTTCGAGGTGGTCAACGACAACAATGTCCAAGGTATCCAGCCCAGCCATCGGCTAGTGCACCCCCTCAGTTTGCCGGTAGGAGATTTGATTGTTCTACATATTCAGGGCCCAATCAGAGTTCCAGGGCCTCTAGTTCTCAGTATAGGGGTGAGTTAAGTCAGATGAGGCCACCCTTACCACGATGTGCTCAATATGGTAAGCAGCATGCTGGGCAGTGCCTTTTAGGGTTGGGTGTTTGTTATACTTGTAGTTATCCATGCCACGTTATGAGAGATTGTCCGACGAGAGGTGGTGCATGTATAGTTCAGCCAGTGAGATATGTAGCCAACTCGTCATCATCAGTACGCCCCTCTGGGCAAGGTTCATATGCACCAACTGGTCGTGGTAGAGGCAGAAGTGGAGCATCTAACTCGAGCGGTCCTTAGAACCGTATTTATGCATTAGCTGGTCGATAGGATCATGAGCCATCACCAAATGTTGTTACAAGTATATTATCAGTCTACTCATATGATGTATATGCATCGATTGATCCAGGTTCCACCTTATTATATGTCACTCCATTGGTTGCTAGTAAGTTTGAGATAAAACCTAAGTTGATTGAACCTTTTGAGGTGTCTACACCTGTTGGGGATCCAACGATAACTAGACGGGTATATAAAGACTGTATAGTAGTAGTTCATAGTTATTCTATAGTAGCAGACCTTATTGAGTTAGATATGGTGGAATTTGAAGTTATAATGGGTATGGATTAGTTGGCTTCTTGTTATGCTAACATTGATTGTAGATCAAAGATGGTTCGGTTCCAGTTTCCAGGGGAGCCAATTCAGGAGTGGAAAGGTAATACTGCATCGCCAAGAGGTAGGTTTATTTCCTATATCAAGGCAAGGAAGATAATCTGAAAGGGCTATATTTATCACTTAGTTCAGGTACAGGATGTGAAAGCGGAGTCACCGACCCTTCAGTCTATCCCTGTGGTTAATGAGTTTCCCGATGTTTTTACTGATGAGCTTCCAGGCCTTCCGCCAGAGTGCGAGATTGAGTTTGCTATTGACACATTACCAGATACCCAACTGATATCTATTCCTCCGTATAGAATGTCACATGTATAGCTGAGAGAGTTGAAAGAACAACTGAGGGATTTGCTTGAAAAAGGCTTTATCAGACCCAATACATCACCGTGGAGAGCACCTGTGTTATTTGTAAGAAAGAAAGATGGTTCCTTGCGGATGTGTATTGATTACAGGCAGTTGAATAAGGCGACGATCAAGAATACGTACCCCGTTCCCGAGAATTGATGATTTATTTTCAGGGTGCCAGGTGTTTCTAGAAAATAGACTTGAGGCATGGGTACCATCGGGTAAGTATTAAAGAGAGATATATTCCGAAGACAACATTCAAGACCAGATATGGGCACTTTGAGTTTCGAGTTATATCGCTCGGGTTGACCAATGCCCCAACAATATTCATAGACTTGATGAACCGTGTGTTCAGACCCTTTCTAGATCCGTTCATGATTATATTTATAGATGATATTTTGGTTTACTCCCGTTCAGAGGCTGAGCATGCAGATCATTTACGTATTGTACTCAGAGTTCTACAAGAAAGGGAGTTGTATGCAAAATTCTCTAAATGTGAATTCTTGTTGAATTTTGTAGCCTTCCTTGGTCATATTATTTCAGGTGAGGGTATCTGGGTTGATACACAGAAGATTGAGGCAGAGAAGACTTGGCCTAGACCCACGACACCGACGAAGGTTCGTAGCTTCCTGGGTTTGGCAGGTTATTACATGAGATTTGTATAGGGTTTTTCTTCTCTTTAAGCACCATTGACAAAGTTGACCGAGAAGATAGCTAAGTTTCAATGGAATGATGCTTGTGAGCGGAGTTTCCATGCATTGAAGGACATATTGACTTCAGCACCGGTTCTGACACTTCCAGAAGGGACTGATGGTTATACTATCTATTGTGACGCTTCGGGCGTTGGATTGGGTTGTGTTTTGTATTAATGCAGCATGGTAAGGTTGTCGTTTACGCTTCTAGACAACTAAGAAACCACGAGAAGAATTACCCAACCCGCTATTTAGAGTTAGACACGGTGATTCATGCACTAAAGATGTGGAGGAACTATTTGTATGGGATTTATGTTGATATCTATACGGACCATAAGAGCCTTCAGTATATATTCAAGCAAAAGAAATTGAATTTACGTCAGAGGCGATGGTTGGAGCTACTGAAAGACTATGATGTTGATATTTTATACCATCCATGGAAGGCAAATTTAGTAGCCGATGCCCTTAGCCGTAGATCTATGGGTAACCTATCATATTTACAGCCAGAGAAGAGTGAGATAGCTCGTGAGATTCATCAGCTAGCTAATCTTGGAGTTCGAGTACTAGATTCAGGTGGTACCGAAGTTACTATTCAGGACACGACAATATCCTCTCTAGTAACTGAAGTGAAGGAATGCCAGTATGAAGATCATGTGCTAGATCACTACAGAGATACAACCCCTCAAAAGGAGAAGACACCATATGAGATTACATGAGATGAAGTCCTCAGATATCGGGGTCGATTATGTGTTCCTATTGTGACAGGGTTGCACCAGCAGGTTATAGGAGAAGCTCACTATTCTCGTTATTCTATTCATCCATGAGAGACGAAGATGTATCATGATATCAGGGGAATATACTGGTGGGATAGAATGAAGAAGGATATATCAGAGTTTGTTGCTCAATGCCCTAATTGTCAGTAGGTTAAGATTGAGCATCAGAAACCCGGTGGATTATTGCAAGCTATAGATATTTCGACTTGGAAATGGGAAGTGATTAATATGGATTTCATCATAGGGTTACCTCCTAACCATCATAAGTTCGATTCTATATGGGTTATTGTTGATAGACTTACAAAATCAGCCCATTTTCTGTCTGTCAGGACTACGTATTCAGCAGAGGATTATGCAAGGCTTTACATTAAGAAGATAGTATGACTTTATGGTGTCCCCATATCTATTATCTCATATAGAGGTGCTTAGTTTACAACTAATTTCTGGAGGTCCTTCCAAAAAGGACTGGGGACTCAGGTAAATCTTAGTACGACAGTTCATCCCCATACAGACGGGCAGGCTGAGCGTACTATTTAGACACTGGAAGATATGCTACGAGCTTGTGTGATGGAATTCAGGGGTAGCTGAGATGATCATTTTTCATTTATTGAGTTTGCATATAATAATAGTTATCATTCCAGCTTTCAGATGGCTCCATACAAAGCTCTTTACGGACGAAAGTGTAGGTTTCCTATCGGATGGTTCAAGATTGGGGAAACTAAGTTAGTAGGACCAGAGTTTGGTACAACAGGAAGTTTGAAGATTAAGCTTATAAGGGAAAGACTATTAGCAGCTCAAAGTTGTCAGAAGTCCTATGCAAATAATCGACGACGAGACTAGGAGTTTCCGGTAGACGATTCGTATTCCTAAAGGTATCACCGATGAAAGGTGTTATAAGATTCGGTAAGAAAGGAAAGCTTAGCCCTCGGTATATTGGACCTTATAAGATTATATGCAGAGTAGGCCACGTAGCATATGAGTTAGACTTGCCTTCCAACTTGGAGTTTGTACATCCAGTCTTTCATATGTCTATGCTCTGTAAGTGTATTGGAGATCCCTCTAAAGTCATTCCAGTTGACAATGTTCAGGTTAGAGAGCAACTATCATATGAGGACACTCCCATTGCTATACTAGATAGACAAGTTCGGAGATTGAGAACTAAGGATGTAGCTTCGGTTAAAGTACTTTGGATAAACAATTATGTGGAGGAGATGACTTGGGAAGCTGAAGAAGAAATGAAGACTAGGTATCCTCACTTGTTTCTGCTTCCGAAGGAGGATCAGACTGAGACATCACAACCTTTAGGTACGTATATGATACTTGATTCTTATATTAGCTATTGTTATTGGTCGTGTGAGGCCATTGATGTTATTGATTATTGTGGCCCTGTGTGCTTTGTATTGTTGGGTTTTCTGTGTAATAAGTTGGTAGTAGTACCGTTACAGAGGAGACTCTGCTAAAATTTCTTTAGATTTCTCGGAGTTTAACATTCGAGGACGAATGTTTCTAAGGGGGAAGATTGTTACACCCTGTGCGTCCCAAGGTGACGTAATGAATATGAGAATTGTTAATCATGATTTAAATTATTTTAAAGTCATAATATATCTATATATGATGTTTGGATAGAAAATATAAAGTTTGGGAAAAAATCGGATTAAAGTTGCGGAAAACCGATTAAGGATTTGCCTTGTAACAGAGCTTTTTTAGCAATAAATTTTGTGTTCTATATGGGGTTTTTTGGGACATATTATATACCAAATTGAAGGTCTTGGAATGTAGTTTCCAATTCTCTAAACCGTTTGATCATACGACGTCCGGATAAAAAGATATTAGTGTCTGAAAAGGGCCAATGTGAGGGTGCCAAGTAGCACCTTTTTGACTTTTAAACATACGGGATATTTACATCCCTTATCTCGTTTCTTTCTCCATTTTTTCAGAGAGCACGACCAAATAAGACCCCTAACCTTACCTTTAAGCTCTCTACAAGGGATTCAAACAACATTATCATCCCGGGCACGAAATCAAGAAGCGATAACACTAAAACGATCCCTATAAGTACTGTTATATTGCCTCTCTTTTTTATTTGTAGTTTGAGTTTTGGAATATATTTAATAGTTAAGAAAATGCCTACTTTATATTTTAATATTTTAAATATCAAGAAAGGTTGATAAATATGTTTCCTAATAGTAAGAACTCACGGGACGGTGATCAGAAGTCGTGAGTTCGAGTTATTTGACTTATAGTGGATTGTTTTGTGGGCTGTTTCATGTTGATTTTGGATGTCTATTTTGCTTATGTTTAATGGAGTTTTTACACTACTATAGTTGTCATTTTGGGTATGAAGTGATTAGGGTGTGTTGGGATGTTGTAAGCTATATATAACATGTATTTCGACTTGAATCCACTGTTGGAGGTAATTGTATTGTGTTCTTTCATGTGCTTAAAGTTATCTTGATGTCGATTAAGTTAAATAGATAGAGTAGATATGAACTAGTGAATAAAATTGTTAATTGAGGATAGTTGGAGTTGTGGATTATGTTCTTTGTTATAAATATATTGTATAAGGCTATAATCATTGATGAATGAGTTCATTATCATGTTAATGATACTATTAAGTTAAGTTAAGAAGTCTATAAGGGGTGATATGGGGTATACGAGTTTCAATCGGAGTTTGCCGCTCGTCGTGAAGTAGTTGTGACTTGTTGTTGTTATATGATGTCTTGTTATTGATAATTATGTATTGATAAATTGCTCTGGTCATTGTTGTTGGTATATGGTATTGGAAGAGACTCTTGAATATCTTTATGCAATGGTAGATTGAGTTGAATAATTTGAAGAATTGCTTGGAAGGTATTAAGGACTCAATGGAATTAAGGTATGTTAAGGCTATCCCTTCTTTCCTTTTGGCATGATCCATACAATACAAACGAAGCGAGCAAACGCGCAACTTTCATAAATGCCTCTATTCATAGAAGCACTAGGAGTGCCTATGCTGTTGATTCCCCATGTGTCATACTATCATTTCGTATGTTCATGGGTCTCATGACATTCCGAGAGATCTTATTAACTTATTTAATTATGCACTGCATTCATTTATACATGTATATTGACCCATGACCAGATGGCGTTATGGACGCGTATAGTATATCTATATGGGGTATTTGGGGAAACATTATGGCGTTATATATGCACCACCACTTGTTCAGCTAGTATACGTTTATGATTTCGCCCACAGAGGATGAGATGATATGATGGGGTGTCCTCAGAGGCTTGATGATGTTATGTACGCATATACCTATGCATGATATGACATTTATACGCATACGCATGACATTATAAATATTTTCATGATTCACATAGCTATTCAGACTTACAAGTTGAGTTCTTTACTCCATGTTTCTTTCATGTCTTTTATATATTGGTTTTTATGCCTTACATACTCGGTATATTATCCGTACTGATGCCCTTATTGCCTAGGGGCCTGCGTTTCATGCTCGCAGGTGCAGGTAGACATGCTGATGGTCCCCCTCCTTAGGATCCTAGCTCAGCGAGAGTTGGTGTGCTCCATTTGATCTGGAGCTGCTATTGAGTTTTGGTACGATACTTTTGTATAAATATAAGGGTATGACGGAGCCCAGTCCCGTCCTTTATATAGTTTTACACTCTATTAGAGGTCTGTAGACAGTCATGTATAATTTGATAGTATGTGGCCTTGTCTGCTCGCCCTACCGTATTTCATATATATATATATATATATGTCTTCTGGGCATATTGTCCCACGTATGTTGTTCATATGAATCAGTAGTTTATTTCTCGAAGTTATGAATGACCTACACTTATTTCATATTTATATCTTAGACATATGCTTAGGGGTGTTCGATAGGTAGAACTCTGGCACTCATCACGGCCTATCGGTTTGGGTCATGACACTGCACTTCTGCACTAAATGTGCAGGATCTGTCAGGTTTATTTGGTGATCATCTTGGCACGTAGGCATAGTTGTTGAGGAGACTTTGTGCGAGCTACATTCCAGGCTACGCATCGCAGTCCACATAGTCTCCATTGCACTATTTATTTTATCCTATCTCATTTACATTCTAAACATGTGTTGTATTATTATTGTACTCCTTAGTAAATGCTCTTGCACTTGTAACACCGAGTTTTGGGGGTTCCTACTGGATGTTCATTATTGTAGTTCACTTAATTATTATCATTTCACCTTGTAATTTATATTTTTTTTACGGCAATTGGAAACTAAAATAACAGGTTTTCTACGAGTACCAGATTTTACTCTACTTATTTAATGGGATTCATGATTGTGAAAGTAATAAAATGAGTAACTAAGTTGATTAATCACCGTTGGCTTGCCTGACAGCGGCGTTAGGCGCCATCACGACCTATAGTGAATTTTGGATCGTGACATGTATGATCTCCAACACGAACAACAAACTTTTTATCAACTACAGTGCACCATTCATAGAACCACTACTGTAGTTCAAGAGGAAATCTACCAATCCTATAAAACTTATGCTTTCCCCTCAACCTCTCCCTCACCAATTTCACTAAAGCTCGAAATGCTATCTTACCCCAGGGAAATGATACATACTCACCACTCTCGACAAGAAGGAAATCACGTTTACTTATAAATGTCTTATGAGCCTGAGTGAACATTAGAAATGGGTTTATCAAATAAATGATTGCAATCTTAATTGTGTCTTCATCAGACTGCCATTTCTTCTTCTCAAAATAATCAATAAGCGACTTCTTTGACACCGCTTCAAAATCAGAAAATAAGTATCCACCAGCCTATTGGGTCCACTGAAGTTACCCTCAACATGATCATTGCCACACCAGTTTAAACCACTTACAATACCAAATTCTCGAAGACCAAAACGTAAAACACATTCGTCATTCAATTTCACATAAAATTGATCACACTTATCTTGAACGAACTCCCTAAACATTAAAGAACGAATTAGTTGTGCCTGGATAGCAACTCGATGTAAATTAAGGATTAGCCAAAACAACTTTCCCTTAATATCCGAAGTTGGACATCAATCAACTTTGACTGTAAAACCGATACGATGTTCACATTAGCGTATGCTGCCCAATGAGTAATAGGAAAAGGCTCACCAATTGGAATATAAAGCTTCAAAGGTTACACCGTGGGGTCTGGGGAGGATAGTGTGTACGCATACCTTACCCCTACCTTGTGAGGATAGAGAGGTTGTTTCCGATAGACCTTCGGCTCAGAAAAGCATAAACACCACATTAATAAAAATACAGACAAGAAGGGACAATACCAAAAGCCATATAAAAACAGAATAAAAATAACAAGACAGTAATGTGATCAACAATGAAAGAAAACAATGCTTAGTCATAAAACCTACTATCAATAGAAAGCAAGACTGCGTGCCAATACTACTATTACGAATACTCTAGACTACCTACTCTACTACCCTAATCCTCGACATCCATACCTTCCTATCAAGGGTCATGTCTTCGGTCAGCTGAAGCTGCGCCATGTCTTACCTAATCACCTCTCCCCCACCTCTTCTTTGGCCTACTTTTGCCTCTACGTAGGCCATCCAATGTCAACCTCTCATACCTCCTCACCGGGGTATCTGTGCTCATTTTCCTCACATGACCGAACCACCTAAGCAGCGCTTCCCGCATCTTGTCCTCAATAGGGGTCATCCCCACGTTGGCGCGAAGAACCTCATTTCTGATCCTATCTAACCTGGCGTGACCGCACATCAATCTTAATATCCTCATCTCTGCTACCTTCATCGTCTGGACATAAAAATAAATGCAAACTAAATCCATTTTTAAAAGAAGATTCAACAATAGAAAAAAAATATAACTGAAACTGTATGCACCTTATAAACTTTGTGAGGAATTTTAACTTTTTCTTCCTTCTGAACCTTACTTTTTTTTTGTTTGACTCCCAAATTCACTTCATCTTCCACGATACGTTTTCCCTTACCTTTCACATCATCTACTCTAGCCCTTCTGCTCTTCTTTTTTTCAGATTGTCCAATAACATCCTTTCGAGATTCTAACAATTTAACACTGTCAGAATGATTTTATCTTCCCATATTTCATTCATCAATCGATTTCTCAACTAAAACCGGGGTTGAATGAGGAGATAAACTTATCGACCTAGTTTCTCTTCTCATGTTGCTCTATTTCTCAATTGAAATCGACTTTGAATAAGGTGATGAACTCATCGAACGAGTTTGTCTTGTTATATTGCTCTGTTTCACAATTGAAATTAGGTTCAATGAGAATTTGTTTTTAAAGTTATACGAACAAACAGTTACAGAATTTCGTGAAGAAGTTGATACAAAACTCAACCAAAACTAACAAATTCATCTATAACATATACCTACAATGAACTCTAACTAAACAATTCAGTCGCAAAACCCTATAAAAAGCAACACCGCCTCTCCAAAAACACATGCAATTCGAAAAAATATACGAAAAAAGAAATTTTCTACTCCAAATTACCTGGAATCAGACAAAAATAACCGCAAATGTATCTTGTTTTGTAGTCAATTTCAGCAATTTTGGTTCAATTATATATATATATANTCATTTGGGCCCTTTTTTATTAGATATTTTGTTTTGGGCTATTTTTGGTTGGGAAAGTTTATAAAGTGACAGTTTGGGTTATTTGGGTTGTTGTGTTTAAATTTGTCATTGAATCGATATTCTAGGATACTCCATAGTGTCAGAAGTATGAGCATGAATCTTACGAAAATGTTCAAAATAAGTCCAAACTTACCAACCTCTAACCATTAATCACATACTTACCAAAACTAGCTAAGCGCATATAAAAATTTAAAACCTAGAAGATAAGGATTCTTTCTCTCCAAGAATCACATGCAAAGATCTCCTTCTATATTTTTAAGCGTGATAAACAACATTAGATGCAAGACGGAAAGAAAATTTCATGAACGGGGTAACAAAGATGAAACACAAAGAAAAATATGCAAAATTCTAAAAACCTAAGGAAATTTCATGAATGAGGTAACAAAAATGAAACACAAAGAAAATAAATATATGCAAGATTCTATAAACCTAAGCAAAAGGGGATATTTTTCAATGGGGATGGTTAAAATTCATTGAAAATATATAGATGAGTTAGTATACAAGATTTGAGGAAGATTGGAGGTGATTTGGACTAGTTTTGAGTGAAAACTTGTAGTTAAAATCGAGTTAAAAAAAATTCTCTACGACATATGAATCAAACATGTATCTCACATACTGGTTACATGGATATACATGAGATACACAAGAGATACTTATTTGATACACAAGTGATACACAAAAGATACATAGAGATACACATATCATCTTCTTTTATGTTCATCTTATGTACTTCAAATTTTGCTCAAATATCAATTCAAACCACCTAAAATCTTCATCAAGTCATACAAAAAATGAGATTCACACTCTTTAAGATATACCCAATGTATTCCAACAATACACACTCGAATAAATTCCAATTTCGAAAACCCAAATATTTGATTCAAGCTTAAACAAGTTTCAATGATTGTCCATGGCATTTTCAGTTTAATCCTTTGACTCAATCGAGCAAACTAACATTTAATAGTGATTTCTAAATCGAATTAAAATGCTTGATTCTCTAAAACTCGCTTTAGCTCACTGTATGCTTTTAAAAACTGACGTTAATTGAAAACTGTGTGGATTAAAATGACATTTGGGTCTTTTCTAGTAAATATTTTATTTTGGGGCTAGTTTTTGTTGAAATTATGTATGGAGTGACAGTTTTCCCTATAACCCATAGTTTGGTGTTGTAAAGATTAGTTTGTCATGGTGTGTTGATTTCTTCATTATTTTCTATGTATGACTTGTATGCCATTTATCATTTTTTCCCTTTCAAAATAAATTTTACATCGAATAAATTATAATTTAAGTTATATTCCTAATATTTATACTTAAAATCAACTAAATGTTTATTTATAAATCATTAATATGTGAAAAATCCTAATTATTAGGAATTTAAAATTTATTAAAAGTTTTACCTTGTATAAACATATTTTTCTAGTATTCCAATACCAACTTTTTAGTTCTAGGACGTCCAAAGAATTTACTACAAAATTATTTATTTTTAATTATTAATAAATCTTTTTCAACAATTATAACTAATACCTAACTAAATAACTTAGTTGTCCATCTTTATTGATTCCTACATATCTAACTACGACGAATAATAATATACGTGGTTATAAAGAAAAAAAATCATAAGATATTCTAATTTCAAATTACTAATAAAAATTTGTTGTATACCTTATTTTTAATTTGTAACTTAAATGAATATTATTAGGTAACATCATGAATAAATAAATATAATTCATTATATGCATAAATTTTCTAATCAATAATTATCATTTTCAAGAACTTAAATTTTTGCTTAATGTTTATTTTGTGACTAAAAATATGCTTTGAATGTTTTCTTTCCAAACATATTCTCATCAATCTCGTGAGACTAGTTGTATAGGGTAAAATATGGTATGCTACGTGGCCGTCCAAANATCTTCTTTTATGTTCATCTTATGTACTTCAAATTTTGCTCAAATATCAATTCAAACCACCTAAAATCTTCATCAAGTCATACAAAAAATGAGATTCACACTCTTTAAGATATACCCAATGTATTCCAACAATACACACTCGAATAAATTCCAATTTCGAAAACCCAAATATTTGATTCAAGCTTAAACAAGTTTCAATGATTGTCCATGGCATTTTCAGTTTAATCCTTTGACTCAATCGAGCAAACTAACATTTAATAGTGATTTCTAAATCGAATTAAAATGCTTGATTCTCTAAAACTCGCTTTAGCTCACTGTATGCTTTTAAAAACTGACGTTAATTGAAAACTGTGTGGATTAAAATGACATTTGGGTCTTTTCTAGTAAATATTTTATTTTGGGGCTAGTTTTTGTTGAAATTATGTATGGAGTGACAGTTTTCCCTATAACCCATAGTTTGGTGTTGTAAAGATTAGTTTGTCATGGTGTGTTGATTTCTTCATTATTTTTTATGTATGACTTGTATGCCATTTGTCATTTTTCCCTTTCAAAATAAATTTTACACCGAATAAATTATAATTTAAGTTATATTCCTAATATTTATACTTAAAATCAACCAAAATTTTTAATTATAAATCATTAATATGTGAAAAATCCTAATTATTAGGAATTTAAAATTTATTAAAAGTTTTACCTTGTATAAACATATTTTTCTAGTATTCCAATACCAACTTTTTAGTTCTAGGACGTCCAAAGAATTTACTACAAAATTATTTATTTTTAATTATTAATAAATCTTTTTCAACAATTATAACTAATACCTAACTAAATAACTTAGTTGTCCATCTTTATTGATTCCTACATATCTAACTACGACGAATAATAATATACGTGGTTATAAAGAAAAAAAATCATAAGATATTCTAATTTCAAATTACTAATAAAAATTTGTTGTATACCTTATTTTTAATTTGTAACTTAAATGAATATTATTAGGTAACATCATGAATAAATAAATATAATTCATTATATGCATAAATTTTCTAATCAATAATTATCATTTTCAAGAACTTAAATTTTTGCTTAATGTTTATTTTGTGACTAAAAATATGCTTTGAATGTTTTCTTTCCAAACATATTCTCATCAATCTCGTGAGACTAGTTGTATAGGGTAAAATATGGTATGCTACGTGGCCGTCCAAAAGAGGGACACGTAGAATCTAAGACGGGGGATATAGCTCAAACCGAAAGCAATTGTCCCATGTATCATCGGAAAGAATAACGCTCATAAATATGCAATAAATACACTCCGTCCGGTAGCATTTAATGAAATATATTCCACAGCATTTAGTGTGTTGCCCGTTATAGAGAATTTATGCTCACCGTTACACTTTCTTTAATGGCCATCATAATTGACATTAAAGAATGACATGATCCTAGGACCTTGTTCCATAGGTGCAACTATAAATAGTGATATCTGTTATCATTATAAAAAAAGGATTTTCCTGGCAAACTTACGCTATAATCAATAAAAAGCTTGATACAATTTAACTTTCTTGTTCCTTAGTTTCATCACTGTTGTGCCCGGAAGCTCTGCTCCCAAATCATTGTTCTTCGTGATTATATCTTCATTTCAAGGCTAAGTATTGTGCATTTCTTTAATTATTTTATTATTTCAGGATCAAATTAATTCACTTGTCTAGAAATCACGTATATATTTAACTGTACCATTTTACGAGTAAACACTAGTTATTTTATGCCATGTACTTGAATCCTTGCGAAATATTATAGAGCCAAAATAATTCTTTCCTCTACTTGGAACAAAGAGCAGTAACTATCCGAGTATCTTTTATGATAGCTAAACATTTACGTGACTCGTTTGCATCATTAGTTATTTTAATGTATTAAATGCTGAATTTCAGTATATAACAACTTAACTGTAAGTCTATAACTAACTTTAACTGCACCAACATGTTGTAGAAGCGTAATCATTTTCTCTAATTGTAGTTATCTTGATGAAGAGTGCATTAGGAATTGTTTTAGTTGGACTAATGATAATTAACTCCTTACGTAAATAAATTATAATAAATAAAGTTGACGCTTTTTATTAAAAAAAGTCAGGTAGCCACCACAACGGGGAAAAGAAAAATGTGTCAAATAAATATAAAATATCTTATATTCCATCTTAAGTATGTATAAATACTAGTAACTCTTAACCTCACAACAGCTTGAAAAATACCTCATTAAACAAATATAAAAAATTCTTATTGTATTACATTTTCCTAAATTAAAAAAATAAGCTTAGAAATTTGGAAAGTCAACCAATTCTCCGAGCTACAAAAAACATAATGCATAGTTCTCAAGCCATTATCTTCTAGCTCTGTCTTTTTACCTCATATCATCAAAACACCTAGCGATTAAATAGGAATTCAAAACTACAATGGATTATTTTTAGAAAATCTTGATATTTCATCATAAGATAACACAATATATTCAAATGTTTAACTTATGATTCAAAAAATATAATATTTCTCAGTATGACTTTATCAAAATCTCTGAACAGTTAATTAGGTCGGCAAGCACGAAAAAGGAGAGTTCCTTTCTTTTCCTGTACAAAATTTTTAAAAACAATATCTTAATATTTTACCTGAGTTGCATGACTTAAGTCTTTTAGAAGAATAAACTCCAATTCCTAGAGTGCACTTTCCAAACTAACAAATATTCTTTATGTGGTATTTGTTTGCTAATATTTTGTATATTCCTCAAGATCTGTATGATCGTTTGTTCACTTCAAGTAGATATCTATAGATCTTCAATAATGACCATATCAAGATGACATTATTAGTTGATAAACTTGATAGCATAGGAAGTCTGTCTCTAATATTTGGCTTAAAGTACGTGTATCTATATGCATATCGCCTCGAATTTTACTCATATTTTATGACTTTTGTATGTGTAATGTAATGATTTATGCTAATTCGTAGGAGTCACCCGAAAGCAATATGGGATGAAAGTGCACGATTGGGAGCAAAAAGAGAACAAAAGAAGAAAAGTGCCCAGGATAGCGCCCTGGCCAGCGTGTCGTACAGCCTGGGGCGCAGAAAACATGCCTCCAAAATTTTTGGCACAACCCAGCGCAAGGTTAGCGCGATGCGCTGCCCTGGACGCTGGGCGGTGGGAAAGTCTCTTATGTTGCTCAGAACAAGGTTTTTCGGCCATACACGCTCCCAACTCGTATAAAAAGAAATCTAAACCTATTTTAGAGGGGGAGAAGCCACTTTGAGAGGAAAACACAATCACGGAATACCCGGGAGCAAGGATTCTCAGTTGTTCGTCATCTTTGTTAGTATTTTCAATAGTTCAACACTTGTTAAATTGTTTAACATTATCATGAGTAGCTATGCATATTATTGTTCGAAGTTGATATTTTCTTGATTATAATTCGCTAGCACATGGTTGTTTCTTCAAGTATGTGTGTTTAACTGTTTGGCCACCAATTGAGTTCTATTTACTATCTATGCTATGCTTGGGAAATCTATGTCTAGATTAAGAAAGAATTGAAGAGAGCATGATCCTAACTCTGATGTCGGGGGTGGATTTGTGGCTAGGATAGGAATATACCTAATCACCATGCTCAATTTAATATCGGGATCTTAATGCATTCTTGATAGATTAATTACATTGGAATATATGTATTAATCTATTTTGAATAGGCGAGTAGTAATTTAGGAGAATGTTACGAGAGCAATTACTCGATTAATTAGCAACCATAAGCGAATTGTATGAAAATAAAAGTTAATTAGAACACAATAGGAGTGGTGATTTGATCACAACCCTGGAATGTTTATCTCTACTGAATTCTCAACAACCATTTTATGCTTGCTAAATTAGTTAATTATTACGTCTGCTTCTTAGTTATAATCACACAATTCAACTTTGATTGACTCGACTGAATAATAATTTGAGGGAAATTGGTGGGTAGTTAAACATAAGTATATGTGGATTCGACACTCTACTTATTATTATATTACTTGTTGACCACGTATACTTGGATGTGCACTTGAGGAACCAACAATTATTTTTTGCACCGTTGCCGGAGACTTAAATATTGACTACTTTACTAGCTTTAACTTTTGTTATTTATTTCGTTAAGTCTAACGTTTCTTATTGGTTGCTCTGCTCTCAAGTACTTTATTTTAATGTAAAGGATCAGGAGCCAAGATAGATTTTAAGGCTTTGACCTGAACCTGAGAAAACATTTCACAGGAGGTTGTTGGAAGAAAGGGATACAAAAAATCTCTAGGCACTTGTTCAACTACCTGTGGACATGGTAGACGAGTAGCATATGGCGGTCGAGGAGGTGGCGATGCCTAGCATTGCTAATGTCACCTCCAGCATCGTGAAGACCAGAGGCACTTTGAACTAAAATATAGCATGATCCAGTTGCTACATGTAAACATGCAATTTTATGGGTCTGCCAAGTGAGAATCCACAACAACACATTCTGAACTTCTTTGAGAATGATACTTATATTACTAATAGATTCACTTTGGACTATGTGAGGCTCACACTGTTCTCTTTCTCTCGTTGGGCGAAGCGAAGAGATGGTTGAAGGCGGAACCGGCTAACTCTAATTACATCATGGAATGATCTGGCTCGTAATTCTTTTGCACGGTTCTTCCATTTAGGCAAAACTGCAAAGATCATAAGTGAGATAGTCGCCTTTAAACAGAAGTCAGGGAGTCCTTATATTCAGATTGGGAGTAGAGGTGTTCGTCGGTCGGTACAATATAATATTTAAACATTTCAGTTCGCTATTTTCGATATTCTGGTTCTAAAAATGTTATACCAATACCGTACATAACTATATTCAGTATGGTTCGATTTTTCTCCTTTCGATTTTGGTTTATTCGGTACGGTAACTTCGATTTGTTCGGTTTCAATATTAAGTAGTGCATAAAGACATAAACTGTAAAAAAAATTAATTTAAGTACTCAGAAATATAAAAATAAAAATGTTCTAAGGTTACATGACTATTGATAAGAGTTTGTCCAAAACTAGCAAGTATCAACCTATAGAAAGAAAAACGTACATAAAGGAATAATTTTTATCATTAAAAATGTCTTGTTACTTGCTTAGAGTTAATTGATGAAGTCAGAGGATACAACAAGGACTAATCCAACAGATGCAATTGAATACACGAGCAGAAACACCCTAAAACCGTAAAAGTATTATGCTAAGATGCTTGGCATCCAAGAGAATAAGAGTCAAAATTTGCAGCCTACCTCGTTCTTCCATTTTCCTAAAGAAGTACATGGGATTTACTTAGAGTCTCAACATGCATGCCAAAGAAAAGTATTATGTAACTTAGTATATTATAATCAATAATATATGTATTTTATAACTTATTATATATTTTGGTACGGTATCGGTATTTTAGTATTATCATTGTAAACACCATTTTTTTAATATAAATTTAAACCAAATACTATACCAAATATCAATTTTTTTGATTTCGGTATGGTAATTCGACATTTACCAAATTATGCACAGCCTTACTTGGGAGAGGTTCAAGGGGCTGCTTTAAATGTCCTCATCACAACCAAACTAATGAAGTGTTGGCTTATACTTCATAGAAGGGGTACACCCAAAGACTAAGATTGTGGTAGACACTGCAGCAGGTGGTCAAGTGTTGTAGAAAAGTTTTGATGAAATTTATGCATTGTTGAACAAATTCTCCAAAAGTAATCTTGATTGGCAAGGAAAGATCAGCAGACACACAGTCCATACATTCGCGGGGGTCCTTGAGTTAGATGTTGTTTCTGCATTATCAGCGTATGTTTCCAAATTGGCCAACCAAGTCAATAAGATGACCTTAGTTATCAATAAGCAACAAGCTCAGCTAGTGTAGTAAGTTCAACCATTTTGTGAAGTTTGTGGAAAGGGTCATACGAGCGATCAATACTCAGCAAATCCAGAGTCTGTATATTTCGTGGGCAATGCAAATTGGGGCCAGGAAAATCAGTATGGGAACACATACAATCCAAATTGGAGGAACGACCCAAGTTTTTCTTGGGGTGGAAATCAATGTACTCAGAATCAATACAAGCCACACGCTCCTCAACAAAAATATAGACCACCACAGGCTGAATAACCAATAAACTCAGTGAGCCATATTGAGGAGATGCTAAAGAAAATGATGGATGACCATCATGCCCAAGTGGCAGCTCACTCAGCAGCCATTCAGAATCTAGAGAGACAAATGGTGCAACCTACTAGTGCCCAAACTACTCGGCTAGTTGGGGCCTTTCCAAATGACAATGAAGCTAATCCTGAGGCTCCTATTAATGTTGTGTCACTAAGGAATGAGAGAGAATTAGAAGAACTCTCATCGAAGAAGAGAAAACAAGTGACTTTTAGTTAGAAACAGGTCACTACAGAAGTAGAACCAGAAACTGCAAGGGAGTCAGAGAAGCCAGTTGAAGAGGTTGTGACAAAAACACCACAACCAATAGTTGAGAAGCCACCACCTCCATTCCCTCAATGATTGCAGAAAGTGAAGGATAATGCATCGTACAAGAAGTTCCTTGATATTTTGAAGCAGGTGAAGATTAATATCCTATTGGTAGACATCTTGTAGCAAATGCCCAAATATGAAAAATATATCAAAGACATAGTAGGAAATAAGAGAAGGTTAGCCAAATTCAAAATTGTGGCACTCATAGAAGAATGTAGTTCAAGAATTCAAAGCAAGCTACCTCGGAAGCTGAAATATGCAGGTAGTCTCACTATCCAAATTTTGCTTGGTAAGCACACGGTCGGTCGAGCTTTATGTGATTTTGGAGCGAGCATCAATTTGATCCCGCTATCTGTCTTCAGGTAGTTGGGGTTGGGTGAGCCGCGACTGACTACTTTGATTTTACAATTGGCGGATCACTCCATTGCTAGTCCAGAAGGGGTGATTGAAACGTGTTAGTCCAAGTAGGTTTTTTTTATATTACCTGTTGATTTATTAACATGGACTATGAGCCTGATCAGGAAGTCCCATTTATTTTAGGGCGTTCATTCCTAGCCACGGGTCGAGCTATTATTGATGTGTATGAATGAAAATGACAATGAGAGTGGGTGATCGAGTGAAGGTCTTCAATATTTATAAAGCACTTAAATTTCCAGTCCAATATAAAGAGTTATCCACGATTTATGTGGTGAAAAATAATCTGACCTCAGTGATGCTTTGTATGAGCCCCATAGACCCCCTTGAACGAGCTTTATTGGGGGATGAAGAAGAAAGTGAAAACGAGTTGGTGGAAAAAAAATGAGCAAGTACTTAATATGGCTTGCAAGTATGTTCATGGGCTAGGGAGATTTGAGGAGTTGCATCGACCAATAACATTGACTCCTCCTAAACTGTCTGTTGAAGAAGCTCCAAAACTCCTGCCAACGAATTGGGTGCTGAAATATTGCCAGTGATTATTTCCATCCATCTTGACCAATTTTCGAAAAGAAAAACTCCTAAGTCCAAGGGTGCTTCGCGAGCACAAAAGAGCCATTGGGTGGACAATTGTTGATATTAAGGGAATCAGTCCTTCATTTTACATGCATAAAGTTTTTATGGAATATGGACACTGCCTCAGTGTTGAGCAACAAAAGAGGTTGAATCCCATTATGAAGGAGGTCATGAAGAAGGAAGTAATTAAGTGGCTTGATGCATGTATCATATTCCACATTTCTTATAGAAATTGGGTAAGCCTAGTACAATATGTGCCTATAAGGCGTGAGATAACTATTGTAGAAACTGAGAAAAATGAGCTAATTACTACTCGCACAGTGATGGGGTGGAGAGTCTGCATTGATTATAGAAGGCTCAATAAAGCAACCAGCGAGGACCACTTCCCACTTTAATTCATTGACCAGATGTTGGACAGGTTGGCTGGCATAAGTATNTATATTCCCTGTTGATTTATTAACATAGACTATGAGCCTGATCAGGAAGTCTCATTTATTTTAGGGCGTTCATTCCTAGTCACGGGTCGAGCTATTATTGATGTGTATGAATGAAAATGACAATGAGAGTGGGCGATCGAGTGGAGGTCTTCAATATTTATAAAGCACTTAAATTTCCAGTCCAATATAAAGAGTTATCCACGATTTATGTGGTGGAAAATAATGTGACCTCAGTGATGCTTTGTATGAGCCCCATAGACCCCCTTGAACGAGCTTTATTGGGGGATAAAGAAGAAAGTGAAAACGAGTTGGTGGAAAAAAAATGAGCAAGTACTTAATATGGCTTGCAAGTATGTTCATGGGCTAGGGAGATTTGAGGAGTTGCATCGACCAATAACATTGACTCCTCCTAAACTGTCTGTTGAAGAAGCTCCAAAACTCCTGCCAACGAATTGGGTGCTGAAATATTGCCAGTGATTATTTCCATCCATCTTGACCAATTTTCGAAAAGAAAAACTCCTAAGTCCAAGGGTGCTTCGCGAGCACAAAAGAGCCATTGGGTGGACAATTGTTGATATTAAGGGAATCAGTCCTTCATTTTACATGCATAAAGTTTTTATGGAATATGGACACTGCCTCAGTGTTGAGCAACAAAAGAGGTTGAATCCCATTATGAAGGAGGTCATGAAGAAGGAAGTAATTAAGTGGCTTGATGCNTATGTTCATGGGCTAGGGAGATTTGAGGAGTTGCATCGACCAATAACATTGACTCCTCCTAAACTGTCTGTTGAAGAAGCTCCAAAACTCCTGCCAACG
>AWOL01S0123110.1:0-22816 GCA_000715115.1 Nicotiana otophora
TGGACACAAGTAAGAAACATGAATAACTAAAGTAAAAATTGGTTCCTAAATTAGTACTAAAAACTATTTTAAACACTATTGATTGTCAATTCCCGGCAACGACGCCAAAATTTGACTAGCGCAAAATACAACACAAAATTATTGCTCGTTAGTCAAAGATGGTATAGTTTAATTATCATCTCCACAGGGATTGGATTTAAACAGTGTTCGAATAATCTCCAGTTGATTACTATCTAGGAAAATTAATACTTGATTTGATGACTGTTACTACGGTTAACTACTAAGAATTAAGCAAATAGCAATTGATCAAAAAAAGGCAACAGATGAGCAACAAAGAATTATCAATGAGAGGGATAAGGGTATTTGACTAGATAGGTGAAAGATAACTGGCTCGGGGTCCAATTCTTGAGTTAATTCACTCTATAATACGATTGATTCTCACGAATTCAACCGATAATCAGATTGCACTTGAAGTTAATGTTCCTCTTTCGATTAAACGTTAATTCAATAATTAATCCAATTGAAGCACGGTAAACAATTGCAACAATCAAATGATGGTTATGATTTAAAGGGTAACTTCTCACGAATATTTCCCTATTTTCTAGTTCGATTAACAATTCAAAAGGCTCTTTCAATTACCTATTTGAATCACGAATTTAAACTAGAGCATAAGATGTGAAGAAATTCAAATTCAAACTCCTTTTTCGATTAAGCAAAACAATACATAACTCAAAATACAAATTAAAGCTCCATCAATTAATTCTAACAATTACCAAGAATTAAATCCCTAATCAAGTTATCAAAACACTGTATTTGTCAACACCCTAATGAAAATTACTCCATAACAATGGAGTAATACATCTCAAATAAGTTTAAGAATAAAGAAAACATCAATTCTAATGATTCGATACAAACACCCGTATTGCACCGATTGCAGGTTGTAGTATTGATGAATTCTTGAGTCTTCTTGCCTTGGTTGGTTCTCCAATCTCCCATAGATCAAAAGTCCCTCCAAAATTATTTTTTGGTGTATTTATACCATGTAGAAACAAGCTCGGACGAAACTACCCTTTCCTAGCCGAACTTGGAAATCACTCTGACAATTTTGCACAGTCGCGGCGCGCTAGTGAGGAAATCCAGAGAGCTCGCATTTTGCTTGTCAAACTATTTTTGCACTGCCGTGCGGCGTCCCATGCGGCGCGGTAGTGGCTTTTTCTCAGAGTAAATTCATGTGTTCACTTTTCGATATTCAGACTTGGTCCTCGATCCCCGAACGTGATCCAGGCTTAATTTCTTGGGCTTCTACTCAGACTTCAAAGCTCCAACTTGTTCGATTTCGCTCTAAATTATCTAAATAGCTCAGAATCATTTCCTACAAGGCATAAAACACGTAATAAGTATAATTTACTATCAATTAAGCTCAAACACACGTAAAATGCAATAATTAGAGTGCAATACTACGGCTGAAATACGGGTTTCTAACCTACCATCATGGAGCAATTAAGAAAAATGTTAAGAGATAAAAGACAATTTACTAGAACCACATAAGCAATTCATAAACTAACCATTGATACTGCATAAAGTTGAGTTGACACGAAACCATCCTGTGCACTAGAATAAAGGTGTTGAATTTCATCTGACCGCACACTGCATTTGATGAAGAAAAAGGCAGCTGGTCTAACATTCAATAACCTCCTAGATATACCGACAAATATGGGGCTGGACTGCTTAAAAACCAAGTATTAGATAGCTTCTATGAAGGTTGAATCCACTGATGCAGTCCTATCAGAGAGAGGAACGCATAAACCAAGTCCTCAAAGAGCTGCATACAGTCTATATTAATTAATTCGACAGTGTCAAATTTGACAATTTCAGAGAATGTGTCTCTATGTTTGACAATTAACGTCTGCATATGATATTACATCTGTGAAAATGATTTTTTATAGCAAGTTAAAAAAAAAAAAAGGATTGTGCTTTTTGTAGTGCTCAAGCAATTTCCTTGCTCTTGATGTTGCCCACTTACTGCCAAATATAAGTACTCCCTACATAATTTCCATTACATATGATGTAACTTCAGGAGAAGAGAAATCGTCTATATTATGTCTGAAAACCTATCAGGCGCAATAGCGCTGACAAATGATGAAAATCAACAATTTATGTAAATCAAATTCATCACCATATCTTTCCATTTCTATCAAAAAAAGGAGAAAAATAGAAGTGATATTAACTGGATTCACGAATTAAACACTAACATAAGGCAAACATATCAAACATGAGAATTTTCAAGATTTCACATGATTTTGCAATTCATGTGGAAATTATCATTATTATAAATGGAAGTAACTCTGGTTCCTTCAAATTTTGTGGTGTATCTCTCTAACATGAACTGAAAGGGAAATACAGAAGGGAAGATTACTGATAATAAGGAACACAAATTATCACTTACAAGGGTATCTGCAGGCACTCCAATTTCTTCAACAACTTCTCGAACAATGCTGTCAAACATTTCCTGAGAAACCCTTCTGTTAATCAACTGACACTGGTTCAGGTCTGGGTTGCTTTCATGGCATACTATTCCAACTCTTGGGGCTGTCACAGTTGCAGAGAGCATAATCATGATTCCCCCAAGTTAATCTTGAAATGAAGATGAGAGCTTTGAAAACATGAAATCAGTCTCAGATCCGAAAGCCCATATGTGTCCTTACAATTAAATAACCATCATAGAGAGCTTAAAACGTGCATAAAATACAGAAAGAAGAGCTCAAATATATGGTGATAGGTGGTGTAAATGAAGTAACAAGCTACCCAACTCACAAGCACCTTTAGCTAATGGATCTAAAATGGTCTTGGAGGAATTTGTTGGCCAAATCAAGACTATTAAATACATTACACACAGCAATTTTGGCATTGTCCTGCAGCTGTATTTGCCAAGTTATTTGACTCCGCATCCAGTTGCTGTCAACTCTCCCAGGACCTTTCAGTATATGTTCACTTAACCTTTTTTTTTTGTTTTTTTGAAAAAGCCTGTCGTAGAAGGTTTTAAATTGGGGAGGCCAAACAAACACGTGAAGATGAAAGGGTGACACTGAGTGGGTTCATTAACTTGTTGGGTTACAACAATTTTGCAAACCCTACCTTCCCATTTTGAATTGTTAAAAGCTGATGCTCAGCAAAATTTCTTTATCATTTTATTAAAGATTCCCTACAACATCTTATTGATGGAGACGAGATACCCCCGGATGGCCTCCAGGAAAAACAAAATATCCTGGGAATTCTCCCGCTTTATTACTTCATTGAAGTACAAGTATTCTTTTGTCAGAAGTCTCGACAACCGCACCATTACCAAGGGGACTTGATGTATGAATCATCTGCAAAAATCCATGTCATAGTTTTTACCACAAATGAATTGCAGTCTCGTTTACTGCAATATGAGTTAGAACATTTCCATCCATTTTTGTATTCTCAAACTTCCTGCTCTGTGCAATGTCAGATGTAGTTCTAGATCTGTCAAATAAGAACCTGGCAATTGGGATGTGCTATAAGAATCAATTCTATGTATAGATTCTTAAATATCACATTTGCCGCAGACCTTTTGTTGAAATGTTGAAAAGACAAATAGAAAAAGATGCTAAAGAAGCAAGTCAAGATTGTGTTTCTTACTTTGCAGTTTATGATTACACATGATATACAGGATACAACCACTTCCAATAGGAAGAAAGATAGTTCAAACAAACAATTATTGCAGAAA
The DNA here is from genome assembly GCA_000715115.1 of Nicotiana otophora. NCBI lineage: Eukaryota > Viridiplantae > Streptophyta > Magnoliopsida > Solanales > Solanaceae > Nicotiana > Nicotiana otophora. Next base: position 3,749 of record AWOL01S0123110.1, read on the forward strand.
ATTTTACCTTCAGATGGAACTACAAATCTTTCCCATATACGTAGGACTTAAGTTTGTGCCCACAAAAGTCCTAAGTAGAAAAATATTCTTCCGTAAGATAATTTGTTAGTTCTAATTTCTTTCTATTTTTGTTTAATCTTTTTTCATTGATAAAAGAATAATATTATTGAAGCACAAACATGGTAGAAATAAATACTGTCTCAGTTTCAACCAAGAATGGAAATCAGAGAAATGAAGAACACGATCAGCATTATATTTACACAAGATGCATTTCTCGAGCTATTGTATTGAAAACTTAGGTCAGAAATCAAATGATCAACAAGACAAGCAAAATTATTAACAAGCATAGCAGGTTGAAATGCATACAAAGAAATAGGTAAAATATTTTCATCAGCCATATCAACTTCTGGGTTGACCTATCAAATAACATACAGTTCAGTGGATGGGATCCCCAATCTGACAAATATAACATTCAGTCCGGTCAAGATACATATTTAATTTTTTCTTCATTCTTTTAAAGTTTTGAAAAGCAGCAAATACAGAATAATTGGTAACAACAAATTTTTGTTTATAGAAACTGCGTCAGTTCATACAAAATTCTTATTGGAGGGAAACAAAAGAAAGGAACGCGCAATCTGATTTCTCCCTTGTAAAGAAATGATGAGAGTATATGAGCATTTGATGACAGTTCAGCTCGCAAACTAAAACAGACTTCTTTTACTTAGAGAACTCCTCTTTTATCCATCACATCAATTCTACCACTATCACATATTGCTTTCACATGAAAAGATTAATCTCAGGTGCAAATCTTCCGCAAAAAAATCATATCAGGTAAAAATATGTTTGCATTGGTCTCTCGTGAAAGAAAAAAAATGACCTTTTAACGTAAGTAATTGCTTTTATCAAATTTCTCAAGCATATTTCTATTGACTAGAATTCCTTCTTCTTTTTTAATCTTTTATCCTTTTTCCATTTAGGACAAACAAGGACTGGAAATGTTATTTGTGAACGAGGAGAGCTGAAAAAAGAAAGAAAATAACTAAGAGAATAAGAAATTGCACTCAACTGATCACGTGTCAAAGTGTTCCTAAACTATCTATATATACATTTGCAGGATAGGAACTTCAGATGCACAATCATATGGAACAGTCTAAACCCAATACTAGTACTAAAAGAAAAAAGAGAACGTTGTTTTCTAGGAAAAATACTGGTATACTGATAATTACATAGAGAAAATGAAGTGGAACAAATAACTGAAATTTTGTCCTTCAACCTAACTATCTAAGAGAGTAACTGCTTTGACATTACGCAGCCATTATGATTTTTAAATATATGTATATGGTTGCATTAGAGCCTGGTGAACCAACTTAAATTTCTTATCCTTTTCAGTGCCAAAAGTACGTACTTACCCTATCTTGGCCCCAGCCGTACTTAAACTTTAGTACTAATTCTTCAACTCTCAGATTAATTAGGCTGTGAATTTCACCAGAGGAAAAAAACCTTCTCTAGGTTTTCCATCATATGTACATCAACTAGATAGACATTAATAAAATTGTGGAAAGCAGGAAGGAAGGGAAGAAAAATATATAAGAACCTATAGTCTGTCAGGCCAAGATGAAGGCAAACATGGGGCTCTTGTTTGGAATCATTCCCCATACTGAAGTTGCATCCTCCATACTGTAAAATGATCACTCATCATGTAATAAGTTATCCGTTGTGGGAAAAATATCAAAGGGCATGCATCTTGCTTCTTGCCAAGCTATGCATATATCACATATTAACTTGAATCTGTTATGCATTATAACATTCAGTTCTCTTTTTCATTTGATGACCTACTAATCTCTTAAGGATAATGCTGTCGCCGAAGTGGTAATCAACATGAAAACAGTACGTAACACAGTAAGTGGTAATCAATATGAAAACACTATAGTATGATGTTCATTACACAGAAGTGAACAAGCAATTGCCTAATAATCCAAAATTCAGAAAGAAAAAAAGATCTAGAGGAGAAACCCAACGCCAAAAGAGTTTAGCGTACCCTAAACTTTAGTCCATTGTAAAATGATAGAACTTTGCTGAACTCTTTCGTCCCATATCTAACAAGAAGTTATACCAATCCAATTTCAGAACAAAGTCCATAATCTTACTAGAATAAGTATACAACTGGCATTGAACTTAAAAAGAAATATCCATGCTACATATAATTGTAAAAGATAAAAGAAAGTAATAAGCTAAAGACCAAATGCTGAATTTCTGCACGTCTTAGGCAATAAAATTTGCCCAACCGGATGGAAGACGAAATGCATTATATCAAACTACTATTACTATTAATACCTCTACCTCAATGATTTCTTTCTGACGCTATTAACCAGAAAATAGTAGACCTCGAGGGAGGAATAGAGAGTTTCACAATGAAGTGCCATTCTCGGGCTAACAACACAAACGAAACAGTGGAATTGCATAGTACAATTAATCAGTGAACTTCCGTAGCATGGAATTATGGAAATAGATGGCACCACCGATAAGAACTAATTTTATACATATATAGCACCAGCAGTAAGAACTAATCAAATGCTTACTTTTAGATTAAAATTACAAAAATATAACATGTTTAAAACCCTGTGCATGTTTATATAACACAATCTACCATGACGTAATTCTAGGTGCACACATGAAGACATTGACTCTGATCATGTGAAGAACTAGACATCCAACCTGAACGAGGTTCATTTGGTTCACGAACTAGTTATCAAAGATTAAAATGTAGGAATTGCTAGTACTAATACCAGAATAAGTTATTCCCTGTTGTATTCAGTATTAAATGATACTTAGATTAATGTATAAGTTAAACCAGTGTAAGTTATACTGGAAATTAAATGTTACTCCCTCCGATCAATAATAAGTGACTTTTTAGCCTTTGGCACACCCGGAAATACTAACTCCTGGAGAATAAAAGGTATATTGAGTAAATTACCCTTAATTAAAATTTGCATATTGTTACTTTGACACATTGGGATATGTAAATGAGGGCAAATTTTGGAAAAATAAAATTAATTCTTCTTGATTACGTAAAATGACACTTATTTTGGACCAAAATAAAAAGGCCAAAAGGATCACTTATTGTGGATCGGAGGGAGTAACTAATAGTACCAAATTGTTTTCCAGGATCATTTTTTCTAATTTCTCCAACCAAACGGCCACATGTTATGGGCGGATTTCCCCATATAACCGGACTTTTTATAAACTAACCATGCCAGAGTGATCAAATGCAGAAACATGAAAAAAATGAGTTGTCCAGAAGAAAGAGAAGATCAAAGTATAATAACCTCAGAAATGGAGTTCTCCAAATCGGAATCCTGATGGGGAATCATGTCGTACAGTTGATCAAATTCCACAAAAACCTTTTGTGAAATCACAAGCAAAACTTTTCATATACTCCATAATGATAAACAGCATGTAGATATACAATTACAGACATACTTAAATGTTAAAATACAGAGATATAAGCAAGGAATCTGAAGGTGACCTGCGACGGAGACAAACCAGACGGGCAAGAAACAGGGGCGGCTCAAGTGTAGGCGGGATAGCAAAAGTTTAACAGGAGGCCGCCTAAATTTTTAAAGCAAAGTTACACCGAGTATATGTTTTTATTTAAAGTCTATTTTTTTTATAATCAATTTTCCGTAATAATTCATTTTCAATTGATAATATAGCCAATTTATTTATTTATTTTGAGATATTATTAATTTTATATAAGATTTTATAGAGCAATAGAGGTATAGAACTATTTGGAAGTTTAAATTTTTTGGAGAAAGAAGTTGAGTAAGAATATTGAAGAGAAATACAGAAAATATGTAGAGATTTCTGAAATATAAAGAAATCAGGAAAAGAAAGATTAACTTTGACAAATTAAGAAAAGAAGAGTAAAACAAGTTATCTAATGAAGGAGTAAGAAATAAAAAAATTAAAACACGTTAGGAAAACTATTCAATCACCCATATTTAAGTAAATTAAATTATTACTTTATTTATGTATCTAAGTGCTTTCTTTTCTTTTATATTAAAAACTCTACTTTTATATTAAAAATACTAAATATTATTTTTTAAATACTTATAAACCTATTATTTTAAAAAAATGAGTTCCTCAAAATTTGGGGACACACAAGCCTTACTATTCAACACATTAGATCCGACCCTGGCAAGAAAGAAGCAGCTTGAATGCATGACCATCCTCACTGCTGATTCCATTTCCCATTTCGTTTAAAAGATTGAAATTTCTCTCTCTCTCTCTCTCTCTCTCTCTCTCTCTCCCCAATCACAGTGCAAATTTTCCTGAAAATAGAAGACAGCGAGTTGGGCGAGCTACTTAATTGTGATGGGCCTGGGCTAGGTCCAATTCAAGTTACCATATATCTTCTGGTCTTTATCTTTCGTGGAAATAACACCATGTAGCCACTTTTAAGCACATTATTTTTAATATATTCACAGTTTACAATATATTTAATGATTAGCCAATTTTCTCAAAATTCAGGACACATCGACCTGAAATTGAAAACTAAGGTTCAAACATCACGACATCGTATCCTAAAATTCGAATATTGTGCCCAAAAAAATAAAATTTTATGTCTTGAATTTTAAATTAGCAGTTCAAAATTTCAGGACACTTAGTCATGAATTTCAAATTAGCAGTTCAGAAATTCAGGATATTTAGTCCTGAATTTTAAATTAACAGCTTAATAATTTAGGACACTAAGTCCTGAATTTCAAATTAGCGACTCAAAAATTTAGGATAAAAAAACTCATGATACTTAGTCTTGAAGTTTGAAAAAATAGGCTAATCTTTAAATATATCGTAAATTTACAAATATATTGTAAATAACATGCTTAAAAGTGGCTAGTTCACTTCGCCCTTATCTTTCTTTTACTCCATCTTCTATATGTCCAACTACAAGCCCAAGGAACGCTACGAGCTCAAGTATATATTGCTGCTGCTGAATTTAGACTCAGGGGTCTGATTGGTAATGATTTCACATTTCTAAATGCATTATAATATTCATTCATCCCATTCTTTCATCCTTCGTGGATAGGGATTTTGATTATTTTGACTATTCGTGCAGTAATGAATTAAAAACATTGCTTGTCATGCACCAACAAATACTTCAAAATTTTCGAACAATTGAGTAACTTACCACTTACATTAGATTCAATGTTTGTCACGATTCTTTTGAAACTGATTAGGCAATTATATGTCAGTGTAAGGAATGCCTTCTAACTTGCAAGCGCAAAAACCTGAAGATGTTTAATTTACATTTGCTATAGGATAAAACAAGAAGATTGATTCTTCATGGAATTAATGTCAGTACATTATGTTATAATATTTTGGCATCTACAAGTCTTCTTAATGAAATGGTTTTCTCCTTTATACTAAGTCTTTGAACACTTGTAGTCACGAGCTATCTTCTTTTTCTGTTTCACGTGGTGGCGAAATCTTGTGGAATAACATGTTTCTCTAAGTGGATATCGTAAATTAGAAAACCCAATGCATAAACTGTTCAGTTTAGAAAACCCAATGCATGTTCAGTTTAACGCCTCTAAGTGGATCACACTACAAACCAACATGGTTTCAACGAAACTCAATGCATAAACTGAACGGTAATATTTTTGGTTTGAATTTTCGTCATGTTAAAGAGCCGATGAGAATGAAAAAGATGAATGTAGGACCAAGCTTAATAAATTAATTGTTGGAGAATTAATTATTGAAGAATTAAGTTATGAGCAGGTATGCAAAGTTTACTAACTAATCTGAAATCTCTAGGCTCTCATCATACAGTTCGGCGGAGTAAATGATACAAATAAACAGTTATTATTTGAATAGAACAAAATAATTTTACAAATATCTATATCGATTTGAGGAAGTGTCTGGATATAAAATTTTCTGGTGAAATTGATGATATAACAAAAAGAACATTTATAATACTCATTTGGTAGTAACAAGCATAATTATCATTGCTTTCAAACTACTATCTACAATCTCTTTTCATTTACAGGAAATGCTTAGTCTGCACTCAATAACATCAACCTCGCTTTAAATGCCTTAGCAAGAGTAGGATTTATCAACGTGATGGAGATGAGAACGTTGAAGTTGACTGTGAAGATGACCCGTGCGACGTACTGCTATTTTCTGAAAAACCAGCTCCATAAAATAAATCGGATAAGTAATTTTGCAAATCATCAGGGACAAATCTGACAATTGACTCCACTTCGCCACTGCTCCCACTCCTTGAAACAGTTTCCCAGTTGTTCTCGTAAAATGCTCGATAGGCTGTAACAATCTTCTTCGCCAGTGATATTTTGACTTCGTCACGAAGTTTCGGGTCGGGTATCACCCATGAACTCTGTTTTCGATACGCCTCTTCGAAACCCAAATTGAATTTACAGAAGCACTGGTTCACTTCTGCCAGAGAAATCTTGGCCGTTAAATTCTCCGGCAGTGATGTCAGCACCTTGCTCCAGCCCATTCTCTTGTAATTTTCCATGTACTGTTCTACCTTTGCTTCGTGGTTCGAGAGCCAAATGGATCCTAATAGGAGCTTCAGGCTGGATTCTCGGACCTTGGAGAGGACGTAGTTTAAGTTGTTTGCTAAGAACAAATAGGATAACGGCACGTTACCGTAGAACCCTGCTTTGCCGTCGAGTTTGCAGAGGAGAACGAGGATAAGCCAAGCAAGCCGTACGGAAACGGCGCAAGCAGGAGAGTTCTCATCGTCGGCGATTGGACTCAATAGATATGATTCCGGCAGTGGCGACTTCACCGATACCGGCATATCGGCGACAATTTCAGAGATAGGCCCACTGTAATCACTGAGGAAAACAAGGTAGTTCATGACGTAGCGTGTTAGCGGGTGGATTCCGCCACCAGGCACCACTTTGGACGAATCTTTCTTAATCGCCGATTCAAACTCCGATAAGATGGTTCGAGCAGCTTCGCGAAGCTTCTCCATTGAGCTCATCGCCTGGGATCTGACAACCGCCGTGGAGTCAAAGCCGAAAATCAATTCGATTTCACTCCAGAGTTCAGAAATAGCGTCGTAGAGATCGAGAATACGGAACATTTTCTCAATGGACAACTTCTTGTACTTCGCCACCATCTCCGGGAAAGTGAACAGCGCCAGAGCACTGTCTTTAGCAATCTCTGAGAAACAAGACTCTCTGATGTTGTCGGAGACGGCGAAGACTTGGTCACAGAGAATCCTCTCGCCATAAAGGAGAGTACTAACTGCAACCTTAACAGCACTCAACCAACTTTTTATTTTCTTCTCAAGAACATCCCAATCCATTTTCTGAATAACCGAAATATTAAAATTTTCAATTCCCAGGCAATACAATGTCTCATCGATGACTGATTTTCGATTAAGTTGGTAAATCTGGGCGCACTCTTTTCCGTACCCAGCTTCAATCATACAATCTGCAATTGCTCTCAGATCCGCTGTTACAGAAATCTTTTCACCTTCTTCAGTAATTGAAACCTCGGAAAGACGAGCTTGAATCTCAACAGTATTATCATCTTCAGAAGCTTGATCTTCATCTGAACCAGTACTGGACCGGTTGGAATATTCTCTTGAGGCAGTACTTTCAGAGTCTAAGAAGTAGCGATTCCCTGCCAAAATGGTGCGGAACTCTTTCTCAAGTCTCTTAATGGCTATTTGCATGAGATTTTGAGCTCGAACAAGCTGTTGGGAGCTGGAACTTTCCTTGATAACAAATCGCATAGCATGCTGTAAGTCGATAACAGCATCCACAAACTGCTTAGCCTCTGCTCGATTATCGCGAAAGAGATTTGATATTGTGCAGTAAGAGCTGTTAGAGGAGCCATTATCAAGATCCCATCTTTTAATAATTGCCTCAGCGTTCTTTAATGAATCCTCCATTAAAGTTTCACAGAAGGTGTGAGGTGGAGATGGAGAGGAAGAGTTATGAGAAGAATGTGCAGGTTTGGATGAAGAGAAAAACCCAGTCATTTGCTTATCCTGCCTTACAGAAAACTCAGAAAACTGTAATTCAAGTTAAGATGGAAGTTCCTTTACGCTATGTTGTTGTGTTAAAAAAAGAGTTATGTACCTTTCGAACGTTGAAAGGAAGACAGAGACTGGGAGAGAGGGAATGAAGAAATTGCAGTTTGATTGGGATATGAGAGGAAAAGAAGAGTATTTATAGAAGGCTGAGAACAGTTGACTAAGGGACTCGGATGGAAGAAGCATGGAAATGGGCGAAGAGGGACCAAAGAACGCCGTGGGTATAAGTAAAAAGATTTTGTTAATTTAAGCATGCCGTTAATTTGGTTGGCGTTAAGTAGAGCACTAAAAAAAAAGTATTAACACATATGGGATTAATTCGAATTGATCTAATTACTAGGGTAATAATTACACAATATTATAATTACGATAACTTATTTGTTTGTCATAATGTAATTACAGTTTAATTACAAATCTACTGTTTGGTGGCACAAGTATAATTATACATTTAGACTGAATTTTAAATATAAAGTTAATTATCAAAAATTAAAAGTTAAGATTTAACAAATATATTCCTTTATAATAATATTAAATTTGACATTTAAGATAGATATTGTCACGGTCCCAAATTTCCTCTGTAGGATGTCGTGATGGCACCTAGTCTCTAAGACTAGGTAAGCCTATCAATGCGGAATAACGGAATATAAATAGAAATTTAATCATCAACAGTCGAATAAATAAAAACTGCAAATTTAACAATTTCACCCCCCAAAACCCGGTAGAAATAAGTCACGAGGTTCTAATAATCTATTCACAATATCTCTATGCATCACACTCTAAAGGAAATAAGGAAGACAACATAATAAGATAGAAGGGGACTCCGGAGTCTGCGGACGCTGGCAGATATACCTCGAAATCTTCTCGTACGGATAATTCACTGATGTCTGGTCTGATAAGATGTACTTGGATCTACACAAAAATATGTGTAGAAGCGTAGTATGAGTACACCACAACGGTACCCAGTATGTGCCAAGCATAACCTTGGTAGAGTAGTGACGAGGTCATGTCAGGCCCAACTGGAATAATAAAAGACAGGGAGAAAAGTTTAACAATATAATAACAATAATGACAATGGGGATAAATCAAGTAAGTAGTATGTCACAATTTAACTATAGATAATAAGGGCAATTAACACCTCGCGGAAGGAAAACAGAAATTTACAACTTTAAGAAAAACAATAAAAATAACCAAAGGCAATGTAGCCATAAAGAAATATCAACAAGAGCACTCCCGAGGTACCGCCTCGTAGTCCCAAATCATAAATAAATTCATAATATCGCATTTCCTTATATCACCGCCGGAGCCTTCACATTAAAATTTAAAGAAAGTATTTTTTTTTCGAAATAGCATCCCGCGTTTTAGCCACCCTTATCACACCGCATGACTTCCAGTAGTTCCCCTACTAGCCCCGCGTATCAAGCCACCCTTATCTCACCGCTTGCGTTTCAACACCCAGACCTTATACCACCGCATGCGTATCAACATCACAATATATCACAATTTGCACCTCAAGTGTCCAAATATCTCAACTTACCAAAATAAATCAACAACAACAATATTTTTCCACAATAAAGAGCTCACGGCTCATGTCAAAAAAAATCAACAACAATATTTTGTTCCACAATAAGGAGCTCATGGCTCAATCACAGTGAGTACAAAAACCTCACAAAATATTAGGCAAAAATAATATTTCACAAATTTAACATCTTGTCTAAATATCAAAATTTTAAATGTAAAATACTTCATTTTTAATAATATTTAAATTTATGAAATTCATTTTTCAAATAAATACACAAAACAAAGAAACAGAGTTTCAGCTAAAGAGGTAACACACTTAGCAGAAACAGGTCAGGCAAATTTAAGATACGAAAATATATTAAGGATGATGAATATAACAGAATAAAATAATTTAATTAATATGCAACAATGCTCTACACAATTTAAAGACATAATCTTTCATATTTAGCCTGTGTGCACACTCGTCACCTCGTGTAAACGACTTTCAACACATCAACATTTTCATATCAATACCAATCCCAAGGGGGATTTCCCTCACACAAGGTTAGACAGGTCACTTACCTCAAAATCACGCTCAAGTAGTCAAGTAATATGCTTTTTCCTCGATTTTCCGACTCTGATCGGCTCGAATCAAATCATAATTAATTCTATTCAATCAATACCAATTATGGGAATAAATTTCATAAGAAAATATAAATTTTCTAACAAAATCTGAAATTTAACTCAAAAATCGCCCGTGGGGCTCACGTCTCGGAATCCGACGAAACTCACAAAATCCGACAACCCATTCAATCACGAATCCAATCATATTAGTTTCACTCAAATCCGACTCCGAATCGACATCGAAATCTCAAAAATTCGTTTTATGAAATTTCTACAATCTTTCCCAAGTTTCCATCTCAAAACACTAATTAAATGATGAAAACAATGATATATTCGTGTATATTGACCAAATCCGAGTTAGAATCACTTACTCTCATGTTTTCCTTGAAAATCTCTCAAAAATCGCCTCTCCCCAAGTTTCAATTTGTCAAAAACGGAAAATGGGACAAAGTCCCCTTTTTATAACTTAAATGTTTTGTCCATGCGCTGCCCTTGATTTTCTGCCCTCAATTTCATGCCTATTTCCAGCCTCGATTTCCTGCCCTCGATTTCCAGCCTATTTCCAGCAGATGTTTAAGTCCAAATTTTGATCCGTTAACCATTCGAAGCTCACCCGAGGCCCTCAGGATCACAACCAAATACACCAACAAGTCCTAAAATATCATACGAACTTAGTTGAACCCTCAAATCACATAAAACAACGCTAAAACCACGAATCATACCCCACTTCAAGCTTAAGGAACTTAAGAATTTCTAACTTCTACATTCAATGTCGAAACCTACCAATTCAAGTTCGATTGACCTCAAATTTTGCACACAAGTCATAAATGACATAACATAGCTATAAAAATTTTCAGAACTAGATTCTGACTCCGATATCAAAAAATCAACTCCCCGATCAAACTTTCCAAAAATTAAACTTTCGTCATTTCAAGCCAAATTCCACTACGGACTTTTAAATAATTTTTCGGACATGCTCTTAAGTCCAGAATTACCATACAGAGCTATTGGAATCATCAAAACTCTATTCCGGGGTCGTTTACACATAAGACAACATTCGGTCACTATTTCAACTTAAACTTTAAACGTTGGAATTAAGTGTTCCAATTCATTCCTAAAACCTCACAGGACCCAAACTAATAATCCGGGCAAGTCACATAACAACTGTAACACATAAATTGAGCAGTAAATGGGGGAATGGGGCTATAACTCTCAAAACGACCTGTCCGATCGTTACATATATTTTTTTTTGAAAATATATTAATTACTAATTATATATTTGTAGCTAATATGATAAAAATAATAAATATATATTTAACTTTAATCAATCATAAAAACTAAAAGTACATATTTTCTAAGAACATCATGGACTGCATGCTTGATAATATGATTAATATTTATAAATATAATACCATAACATTACTCAAATATTTTACGAAAAATTTAACTATTAATTCTAACTGAAAAATGAATGGCATGCCATCTGAATTATTAAGTGAATAATACTAAAGCAAATAAAATAGAAGTGAGATTATAACATAAATTTAAAATCCAAAAAATATTAACATAATACTCTGATGTAAAATTACAACATAACTTAAAATAAGTTTCAACATAATTTAAGTAAATATAATTCAAAAAAAGAAAAGAAAAACGTAAGTCTATAACCTCATTCAACAATGATATTCTACTTTAATGACATCACTCATTATATGCTAAGTTTATTAATATTACATTATTTGTGTATTAGGAGGAGTATTTTAGATACTAGAATAATAGCACAATTATGCTAAATGAAGAAAATAAAAAACATATTAGCAACTACATGGAATCATAAAAAATAAATAGTGAAAAATAAAAAATATTATTTAATATTAAAAAATAATCTATCATTTTAACATAGTTAAGCTCGCATACAATCCATCCAATAACAAAGTTCAACTTTAATGACATCACTCATTATGTGTCAAGTTTGTGGTTGACAAGAGGGGTTGCTCTGATGGTAAACAACCTCCACTTCCAATCAAGAGGTTGTGAGTTCGAGTCACCCCAAGAGCAAGGTGGGGAGTTCTTGGAGGGAAGGATGTCGAAGGTCTATTGGAAACAGCCTCTCTACCTCATGGTAGGGGTAAGGTCTGCGTATACACTACCCTCCCCACACCCCACGAGTCACCCCATTGTTGTTGTTGTTGTTGTTGTTGTTTGTGGATAACTTATTCTTTCTAAGATTACGAGGTATAATTTTTTAGAAAAATTAGAATAATAACTTAGCTAATTGTAAAAAAAAATAAAAAAAATAAGAAAGAAATAAAATATGAGAAATTATGTAAAAATACGTGAATTAACGGTTTGGAAACGAGAAATAAGGAAATAAAAATTAAATAATGTAAAAAAAAATATTTGAGAAAAAAATGAATTTTAAAAGTTAATTTTTTTAAAAAAGAATAAAAATAAAAATAAAATAAAAGAGATTCAAAAAATAACATGGTAATTACACCATGAAATTATCAGCAATTCTCAGCTCTTCCGTGAAAATTGCATAGTGTAATTACACCCTCATTTAATTACTTTGTCAGATAAACATGTTAAAACAGTATAATTACACTCAATTACAGGATAGCCATCCAAACATACCTTTACCGTAAAAAATTTAATTCAATATAGTTGAACCTTCTAAGCACTAGTATTAATTAAAAGTGATTTCTTGTCCATCATTAACCATGCCCATAGGTGGTAACAATAATAAAGTTTTGTTGTTGAATGGATGGTGACCCTCAGTTGCCATTTGGAGAAGATTACAAAGCTACCTGACATGTCAAGGTAGGTTGCTCTGATGGTAAGCACCCTTCACTTTCAACCAAAAGGTTGTGAGTTCGAGTCATCCCAAGAGCAAGGTGGGGAGTTCTTGGAGGGAAGGATGCCGAGGGTCATTTAGAAACAGCCTCTCTACCCGAGGGTAGGGGTAAGGTCTGCGTACATACTACTCACCCCAGACCTCACTAGTGAGCAGATCCCACTAGTGAAATTATACTGGGTTGTTGCTGTTGTTGTTGACTTGTTGTACAAAGCTACCTGACGACTAACGAGGTCGTTACTCGTTTGACGTTGATATTTAGAGAGAGAGAGAGAGCGGTTGATAATTGCATGAAAAGAAATTTTGGTGGAATGCTCTTTTTAACAGAATATGGAAATGCATAGATTTGAGTGGATGGAAAATCTCCGCCAGCTGTATGTTGTTCTCAAAAGGAAGAACTCATTGAATTGATTTGCGAGCCATTGGTATTGGTAAGATTTGAGAGCCATTAAACTTATTTGATTGGGCACGGAGTTTAAGAAAAAAAAAAACTTTTGAACTTGTGCTGTAAAATGAGTCACATATATTTTGTGTGACTATAAATCATTACATAAAGGTAAATTATTTTCAAATAAAAAAAATGGTCATTCTTTTTGACACAGATTAAAAAAAATAAATTCATATAAATTAAAACGGAAGGAATATATATTTTACCATACATCAGACGGTGATTTTCTCACCCTTGATTTTATATTCATTTTACCAATGGGTGCACATTCACTATTAAGGTCTCAATCTCTTAAACAAAAGGAAAATGACCTGCTATCGTAAAAGTAAATACTCCTCTAATAAAAATTTCGAACCGACCATTGCCTGTCAACTGTACACTACTACTTTTATAGATGTCAGAGTATTACCCTAAAACAGGCTAATTTGGTTCCATCTTTTTTTTTTTTTTTTGGGTCTTATTTGTATATCATGTTTTTTTATAATTTTAAATTTAAGAAAATTATCTTTTTAGATTTTTTATGTGTAAAAAATAGACCTATTACGTGTAAAAATAAATCTTACATGTATAAAATAAGAGGTATGATCGTAAAACTAAAAATAAATTTATAAAAAGCCAAATCGTTAGCAAGATCATAATAACGGAAAGACAATTTTGCTAAAAGTTAAATTTGTAAGCGCATCGAAATGTTGTTAAACATTAATTAGCTCGAAGAAAGAGCAGACTAACTTAAAATATTGCTTAGAACTTGGAACCGTGGTTTTAAAGTCAAATTACTTTTTACTATATTGAAAATAGTACGATTATTTTAATTATGTCAATTAAGTAAGAGAAATAACTATATGATTACGCACTTTCCCACGAAAAGCTTTCCTCTAAGAAATCATAACTTCTCATTTAGCTTGAACAAGAGTACTTGTTATTGGCTCATTATTGCGCATACATAGGATTCTTCCAATTCGTATAATTATAGACTTGTAATGTGAAACTTTTTCTCCTCAAGTGCGGATAGCTCCAAATTTATGGGAGTGATTGTAATAATTTCTGGCTTTACCATTTCTAAGTAGGTCAATATTGCCGTCAACTAACCTATTGCTCATGCTTGGACTTGATAGAGATTGAAACTTGAAAGTGTGGGCAGTTTTTCTACACTATTATTTTGAGATAATTAATAATAATATGTCTATGGTAATTTTAGTTTAATAATATAAAATATACCGTAAATAATTTGCTATAATCACTTAAATTATATTGGCAGTGTAAAAAAATTTATATTGTTAAATTCAATTCATAATTGAAATGACATTACAAGGCAAAACTAAAGTTAAATTATTCTTAAGCAAGCAGAATTAAGAATCATGTACGATTGTCCATACATTTTCTTATTTCTGCTTGCTGAATTCCACCGTCCACTAACTTTTATCACCGATATGGAAATGAATTGTTTTGGACGTAAATTTTGACTCGAGTCCATATATAGAAAATTGATTGGATAATGAGAAAAGTGAAACATAAATAATCAAATGATTTAATTTCGAGTATCAAAAAATTCTAAAGTCGGTGTTAATAAATATTGTAAGCTCATTCGTGCATGCATGTTGCAAAGAAGGCAATTCATAGAGTGTTTGGCCTCTGCTTTTTCTTGGTTCTACTTAATTAAGACCTGTAGTCATTTTCATTGTAATAAAACTTACAAATATCACTATACTTCAAGAGATAAAACATCTAATGGCGTAGAGGATTTAATGATCACGTTAAAGATCGTTGTTTCCAATGTTGGAAACAGAGTTTGATCAATATAATATACTTCCTCCGTTCAAATAACTTGCATGTATATTAAAAATAGATTTTTATTTTTACTTGTCACTTTACGCATATCAAGAGAAGACAAATTTTTTTCCTGTTATGCCCACAGTATTTATTACTCATTTCAAATTCATTTTTTCAAATCCAATAAAATATGTATCAATTAATATGGATATCATGGTAAATTATACACTTCATTTATTATTTCTTAAGGGGCGTGAAAAGTCAAAACGTGTCAAGTAAAAATAAACTGAGGGAGTAGTAGTATAATAAACGACTTAACTCTTTCTTAAAAACCGAGCATTAATGAGGAGAAAGTATCAGAAAGGAAATATTTTTCTTTTCTATTATTAATAATTCTTGCTTAGCCTCCGTCACTGGCATTTTAAGTGGATCTTGTGCCTACTTCCATCCTACTAATATGTATTACTATGGAACAAAATAACATAAAGGTTTTCGTTCAAGAGCCTTGGTCTAGTGATAAGGACTAGGGGTCTTAATGGTTCGGTTCGGCCGCTTATTTTATAAAATCTGTACCATATCAAGTTTTCGGTTATTCTATTATGTATAATTAAAATTAGACTTTTCGAAACCGTCCCAATCATCAATCATGTCGGTTTCTCTTCGGTATCGGTACGGTTCAATTAATTTTTAATATTTTTTAAATATCATGTAAAAGTCATCAGTAGAACTAGAATGCAACAACATATATTCTTTTATACTTAATAAAACTCTCTAGTCATTTTTACTATTTAAAGGGTGATGAATTAAAAAAATATAAAAGATGACCAGAGTATAGATCCATCAACTATGCTACAACAACGTAAAGAAATCAAGCAAAGACAAAAAAAATATAAATCACACGAGTAGAAAGATTTTAACCAAGCTGAAACTCAAGAATAAAGTCTATAGAAGATTAAATATTCAAAAAGATAAGTGTAGATTATATGAAAGGAAACATATTTAATACATTGTAGTTTGCTACTCATAATCACTAAAATACTTTGTGTCTTGCTAATGAAGATGCTGGAAATAACTTAGTTTAAGTAGAAGTAGCATAAAGGATTTAGGAATTAATATTTTGAGTTAAATTACTCGTTGACTTATAAGCGTTTTCATAATTCCAAGGTCAAAATAAAATTTAATACTTTATTATTTTTAAACTTACTATATAAATATATTTTTCACATGTAAAATTTATTCGGTACGGTTCAATATTTTTTTGGTTTATTTTTATAAAATTAAAAACCTACCCTAATTATCGGTACTATGATGACCCGATAGGTCATCTTATGTTTTAGAACCTGATTCTATACTTTAAAGCCTTAAAAATCTCATTTTATTCTCCTCGATTTACGTGCGCAGTTCGGGCGTCTTCACGGAAAACTTTTATGTTAAAAACTGAGAAAAATAAGAATTTTTGCCTAAAAATTTTATTTGAGTTGACTTTGGTCAATATTTTTAGCAAACGGATCTATATTTTGACAGTCCCGGTAGGTCCGTATTGTAATTTGGGACCCGAGCGTATGCCCGGAATCGAATTTCGAGATCCCTAGCTCGAGATATGGAATTTTGATGAAAAATTAAAAGTTTGAAAGTTTGAGGATTTTAAGAATTGACTGATGTTTGGTCTTGTTGATACCGGGTGCGTATTTTAGTTCCAAAGCCCGGTACATGTTTATTATAATATTTATGACTTGTCTGTCAAATTTGGTGAGAAACGGAGTTGATTTGACATGATTCGGACGTTCGGTTGTGAAAATAGAAGTTTTAAAGTTTTCTTGAAAATTTTATTTGATTTGGTGTCCGATTCGTAGTTCTAGTCGTTATTTTGGTATTTTGGCCGCGCGAGCGAGTTCGTATGATATTTTGGGACTTGGGTGCATGTTTGGTTTGGAGCCCCGAGGGTTCTGGTGAGTTTCGGATAGGCTACAGGTGTTTTGAAACTTAGAAAAAAATCTGGTTTTTGGCTTCAGCTGTTATCTGTTGTTTCGTTCATCGCGTTCGTGGAGGTACTCTCGCGAACGCGAAAGGTAAAATGGGGCAGGATGATTTCTTCTACGCGAACGTAGTAGCTAGGTCGCGAACAGGGGGCTGTGGGGGCTTACCCTTCGCGAACGCGACCAGCTTCTCGCAAACGCGAAGCTTGAGGGACCTGGGGGAGGGGACACTCGTTCTTCTACGCGAACGTGAGCACTGGCTCGCGAACGCGGAGGCAAGGGGGGAACACACTTCGCGAACGCGAAGAGGAACTCGCAAACGCGAAAGCCATTTGGGCTGCTGCACATCACGAACGCGGCAGGCCCTTCGCGAACGCAAAGAAGCCTGACGTCCAGACCTTAAAACATTTCAAAAACGGGATTTTACCCATTTTTCATAAACTCTCCATTAGAGCTCGGCCTAGGTGCGATTTTGAAGGGAAAACTCAACACCAATTCATAGGTTTGTACTCTTTAACTCATTTTCTTCCATTTTTATCATCACCCATTAAATTCCTAGCCCTAATCTTTGTTCTTTGTTGGTAGAAAACTAGGGATTTAGGAAGAATTGGGGTTTGTTTTGCAAGTTGGGGATTTAGACCTCAATTTGGGGTCGGATTTTGAAACTAATTATATAATCGGGCTCGGGGGTGAACGGTGAATAGATTTAGGTCCGAACCTCGAGTTTTGACCAAGCGGGCCCGGGATCGATTTTGACTTTTTGGGAGAAAGTTTGGGGAATCTAAATTTATGCATTGTAATCGATTTCTTTAGAAATATTTGATATTATTGAGTTATTTGTGGATAGATACGAGTAGTTTGGAGGTAGATTCTAGAGGAAAAACTGTAATTGAGTGGCCTTTAGAGCGAGGTAAGTGTCGTGGTTAACCTTGACTTGAGGGAATTAAGAACCCTTAGACTATTTGCTATGTGAAATTCATGTGAGCGCCGTATATGTGAGGTTACGAGTACTTATGCGCCGCCAATTTATTTATTTTTCATGTTTCTCCCATTTTTCTCATATTGTCTCTTTCCCTGTCTTAATTGTTACATACTCTACTTATGTTCCCATGCCTAATTGCTATGTGTTTAGACTAGTGTTGTTAAATTGATCGTTCTTATCATGTTTACGGATCTTTTGGTGATAATTGAGTATTGACTCTGAAGTTGAGGTTGATATTGTGGAACCAAATTGTTACAACCCATGTTTTCGTACGTACGAGTCGTCATAAGTCAATTGATGTAAGCTCAGAAATGAAATCATATTTGAAAAGTTTGCAAAGTAAGTTAATCATATTAACTCGGAGGTTACAAATATTGAAGATCATGAACAACAAGTACAAAGATGGTTGGAAGTTTCAGAAGCTAAAGGAATTGAAAACAAATAATGTTTCGTCGAAAGTCGACAAATTGGGGATGTTATAACATGTACTTTTGGAGTAAGACCAGGGTGTTTAAATTGATAAGTAGGTTATGTTATGAGTTATGTTAGTCGTATGATAGTCGTGTGTTACGTTTTGAAGTCAAGCGGGTGGTGGAACAAAAGTCGATGAAAGTCATCACAAGTTACGTTCATAAGTTTTACAGAAACTTTGGGTCAAATATAACTGCAATTTTCTCCCAATATACTTAGAGTTATGGGGTGTTCCACCCATCACATTAAAGCTCTATGAGTCTATTTTCCAACACATTAAACCGTTTGTCAATACAACATCATAGTAGAGAGATATGGGCATGTTTGCGATACTGCGCAAGCTGCTAGGTGACAAGTAGGTGTGTCACCTACTTG
>AWOL01S0123136.1:0-18010 GCA_000715115.1 Nicotiana otophora
CGCATGATATATCTTTGGAATTGATAATAATTGATATTGTTTTCATTGGCCCGAGGTCCAAAATTGTTAAATGAGGAAAATAAATTTGAAATTTTCTTATGAACAAAAGAATTATTCACTTATTTCATGATATTGAGCTTACAGCCGTTCTACGTAATCCATGCTTAGTTATATCATTGATATTTTATTATAGCCCATAGTAAGTGTCGAAGTCGTCCCCTCGTCACTACTACTTCGAGGTTAGGAGGAATATTTATTTGGTACGCGTTGATTTATGTACTCATACTACACTTGTTGCACATTTTTGTGCAGGTCCATATATGTCTAGTGGCCTTGTGGACGAAGAGGCGCGGTTATTGTGGGGACTTAGGTGAGCTGCATTCTACGTTACGAGTCCGCAGCCAGCAGAGTCTCCTTCAGAATATTTATATTTCTCCTGTCCGAATTTGTATTTCGGACAGATGTTGTATTTTATTTTGCACTCCTAGTTGAGGCTCATGAACTTATGACACTGGGTCTTGGGGTGATTTGAGATGTCATGTATTGAAATTGTTGTAAAATATTATTATTTATTTTTTAAATTTCATATTTTACTATTTAATTGAAGGAAATATGATTTCAGAAATATTAAAATGAGAACCAAATTAAGTATTTATTTTTGGCTTGCCTGACAGCGGTGTCCGGCGCCATCATGACCTTTAATGGATTTCGGGTCTTGACATATTCTATATAGATAGAATAGAATATAGATAGATTAGAAAATATTCTTAACATAATCTAATATCATCGTAAATTCTTCAAAGAATAAATTTCCTAGAATTAATATATATATGGTTTAAGGCTTTCTTTATTTACAACTAGTGTTAGAACCCGCGCGATGCGTGGATAATTTAACAGAATATTAATCTTATAAAATTATGGTCTAATATATTAAATTATTTGAATAAATATTAGTTATTATTTTATTATTTTCATGTAGTGTACAAAAATATAATAAAATCTATACAAAACAAAAGAATACACATTAAATAGTAATCGAATAAATTATTTGTTCTTTATTACTCTTTATTATTATTAAATTAAGTACTTAGTACTATACATTTACTAATATGACTTTTTATTAACATGTCAAGTATTTTTATATTATGAAATTACTTCTCTTTTTTTATAACATAGATATATATTTATTACTCTGAAAATAATTTTTTTAAAACAATGTATTATGTTATACTGTTCAAAATTCTTCAATTGTCTAAATTTATCAATAATTTTATTGAGTGTTATTTATTATTTATTATTTATTATTCATTATTTATTAATTAAGTCTATAAATATCATAAAATTGTCTTTATCCCTTACTTTTCGTACATTCTTTTCTACTGTAATATTTGATTAGTTTTCTTATTTTGAAATTTAATAAAAAATTAAATAATGTAATATTTTTTACTAATTTATAATTTTAAATTCATCAAAAGTATAAAGATATAAGCCTTTTTATTATTTTTATGAAAAGAACTACCAACATGTATAATTATGTTTAATTTAATTTAAAATATTATCTAATTATATATATATATATATATATATATATATAGAGAGAGAGAGAGAGAGAGACTACTATATTAGGAAAAAAACTATTCCCCAATTTGAATTGAGTATTTTTTTATTTCCTTATTTCTGTTTTAATTATTTTAAAATAATGTTAAAACTCCAAGTTAAAACTATTCCCCAATTTGAATTGGCAATTGTTTTTTAGAATTTGTATAATTCTAACTTGAAACTACTCCCCAATTTAAATGGGTAGTTTTGTCACGACCCAAAATCCTTGAAAGGTCGTGATGGCGCCGGACACTACTGTCAGGCAAGCCAACACCAATAATTAGTAAATTCTCATTTTAATATTTCTGAAATCGTAAATTTTCTTCAATTAAATAATAAATGATGAACTTCACAGAGTAAATAATAATATTTTTTTTCCCGCAAATTTCAATACTGAATAATCCCATAATCATCCCAAACCCCGGTGTCACAAGTGCATGAGTATTATCTTGGAATGTAAAATAAAATACAATAGTTTCCGGAATATAAATTGGACAGGAAAAATGTAAGTACTCTGAAGGAGACTCTGTTGGTTGCAGAGAGTCGTATAGAATGCAGCTCACCTAAGTCCTCGCCATAATCGCGCCTCTGAGCCCACAAGGCCTCTAAACATATCTGTACTTGCACAAAATTGTGCACCACGTGTAGTATGAGTACGTAAATCAACGCGTACCCAGTAAGTATCCCGCCTAACCTCGAAAAAGTAGTGACAAAGGGTTGACTCGGATACTTACTATGGGCTATAATTAATATACCAATGATATAATAAATTATGGATTTTATAAGGCAACGGTAAACACAAAAACATGAGGCAGGTAAATAATTCTCTTTTTAATAGGGTATTTCCAAATTTATTTTCACCTTTTGACAATTATATCTCCGATCAATGAGGTCATATCAATTGTCCATAA
The DNA here is from genome assembly GCA_000715115.1 of Nicotiana otophora. Lineage (NCBI taxonomy): Eukaryota > Viridiplantae > Streptophyta > Magnoliopsida > Solanales > Solanaceae > Nicotiana > Nicotiana otophora. The sequence goes on from AWOL01S0123136.1 coordinate 2,511, forward strand.
TTCTAAAACAATCAATTAAGTCATGCAAAACTCATGTCGAGGTTGTACGGCTCGATCCAATAAATATTTAAATTGTGCACTGCCAGAGGATCGAATGGTGCGAACCATAGATGCATCTAGTTAATCTGTTGAGGCGTTCCACCCGTTCCACAAAGATAAACACATTCAAACAGTCAATCGAGAATTCATCAAGGGGGAATTATCAAAGAAAATAGCAATTGCTCTTTTAACAACCAAGAAATGATCTTTAGCTTTTTAGGAAATCTATTTACCAAGTTCGATATGATTTAAGCATTTTAAATTGACAATAAGGTTGCAAACATTACAAGTAGAGCATGCTTTGGGGTCCTAGACTACTCGGACTTAAGAATAACAGTAGCTATGCACGGACTCTCGTCACCTCGTGCGTATGTAGCCCCCCACAATTAGGCGTACATATTGATTTATTTCACCTATGGGGTAAATTCCCTCTTAGAAGGTTAGAAAGGAGACTTACCTCGCTCCGAAGTTTCATAACTGGCTCCCAAGCCATTCAATCAACTCAGATCGATGCCCAACGCTCCAAAACTAGTAAAATACGATACAACCCATTCAAAATATGCCCTAATACTCAAAAGTAATCAATTTACAACAATTTCAAACTCCGCTCGAAAATATTTGAAGATAACCATTATCCATAACATCAAGAACTCGAATGTTTGATTTATTTCCAATTCCATGCCCAAATTCGTGATCAAAAATCCAAGAATACGAATTTCTAGGTTTTTCTTCAAAATTCAAATTTTCTACTAATTTCCTTCTTTAAATCCATATATAAACCAAGTATTTAACTTGCAATAGGAGGGAATCACTTACCTTGACATAGATGATGAAAATATCCCCTTGAAGAACTCCAAAAATCGTCCATCCCAGTGAAAAATGAGAGAGAATGAGCCAAATCTCGTATTAAGTCCAATCTGCCCAGACCCGTTCTTCTTCGCTTTCGCGTGACCAGTGTCATGTTCGCGAAGGCCTGACCGCGCACAACATCACGTTCGCGTTCAATCTCTCGCGTTCGTGGTAGACAACTGCACTCCTTCTTCGCGTTCGCAGTCTAAGCTTCGCATTCGCAGTCTAAGCTTCGCATTCGCGAAGGCTTAATGGCTCAGGGTCCCGGCTTCCCTTCCTTTTTTGCGTTCGCGACCATTGGGTCGCGTTCGCGTAAGCTTGACCAGACCTTGCGTCGCATTTGTGTCCACTACTTCACGTTCGCGAAGGCCAAATCCAGCACCCCCAAAATGTCTTCTTCGCGAACGCGGGACTTCCTTCGCGTTCGCGAAGAAGGAAACTAGACACCAGAAACAGCAGTCCAAAACAGCTCCAACTTGGTCCGAAACCACCCCAAAACACACCGGAGGCCCCCGGGACCCCGTCCAATCACACACACCAATCCCATAACGTAACACGGACCTGCTTTAAGCCTCAAATCATATCAAACAAAATCAAAATCATGAATCACGCCCCAATTCGAGCTTAATGAACTTTAGAACTTCAAACTTCTACATTCGATGCTGAAACCTATCAAATCACGTCCGATTGACCTCAAATTGTGCACACAAGTCACATTCGACATTACGGGCCTATACCAACTCCCAGAATTGAAATCTGACCCCGATATCAAAAAGTCCACCCCGGTTAAACTTCTCAAAAACCTTACAATATCTAACTTCCGTCAAATGATCCCGAAATGATCTACGGACCTCCGAATCCACTTCCGAACGCGTTCCCAATACCAGAATCACCATACGGATCTATTCCCATGCTCGAAATCCCAAACGGAATTCCATAACTGATTCTCTGCCATGCATGATTCCAACATACGGAATTCTCTGCCATGCATGATTCCATCGTATGAACACCGTATTAATCTCTGTATGATGCACCAATACATAATTGCATACCTTTACTGGATCCACACTACGAACTGCATAACTTACATGACCAATAACACCCTCTGATGACAATAGCCGAAATCTCACGAATCAGATGCTCACAATACACCTCATGACATATATAAGTCTTGTTTCAACACTGGCAATACCGCCACGACGGAAGAGACGTGTAAAAATTCATAACTAACTGCCAAGTCAACAAATCATTGAACCTCTCCTCTTGACTAGAATCATCACCCCATTATGAACCAAATAATGGTATTTGCTCTTTAATATGCTTCATATAATCCGATCGCACTGATCCCAGATCCAAAAATCTCGTCTCACCCAGTATAAGTTGCCCGGGCAATAAGCCACCTCAGGTACTGCCAAAAGTCACACTTATACAATCTTCCCGTAGGACGTGCTCCCATGACCTTCTGCACCAGATAACAAGTCTGCACATCCATACCACCGGCCGCACAAATGCTGTAAAGCAAATCAAAAATCTGAAATCACTACTCAAAGCCTCTTATACAGGACACCGATCTCAAGTGACGCTAAAGACAATACCAGCTTACTCTAACCATCTTAATCCTCTCCCGCTCATCCGAGCTCTTGACATTCTTGCCGACACCAAACTGCAACCTTGATCCTCAACTTCCGAATCCCATGTCGATCACTGTATTTAATCATGCCAATGCGCAAGAGTACATGAATTTCATCTTAACTTTCGAACTACTAATGGAGTTAACACTTCATCACCTAGAAACATTTTACTTAACTCATTCCAAGAAAACCATCGCAACACGCGACTGAATCCTCATATCCGCAGAAAATACCAACCTCAAGTAGTGGTCTAAACCACCATAACCCTTCCAGGATCCATATGCACATAACATGCCATAATACTCGAAAGCCTCCAAATAAGATCAATTACGGCGATCGTCAAACCTCACACGTACTGTCACAAATCACATGAATAACCTAACACACTGAAGGAGCTGATCATTTCCATCATTATGCCGATTCAACCATTTCTAACCGACCCGACTCTTTCTAATTTACCATAGGATTGCTTTAGGAATAATAATAGATCCATTCAAAACATGGCGAACTCAATCCACACTCGTTCTGAGTGATCCTATTTCACAAGACCACATTATCTCAAAACCCACGAACCATTTCATACCCTCCTTGTGCGCATAATCTCCTCTTCAACTGATATACCCATTCTGATGACTCTCCTATAAATCCAAAGTTACATGCTCTCCTTCCCCTCATAATACCCCGTAGACCAAAGATAACATGGAATACTCCAAGCTCCTTTATCAAAATCCGCTGCAAAAGCTCGATATTCAACCATACTATAGACTCGAAATCCTTAGGAACCACACCTTAACTTTTGAATCCACTAGGACCGTTATTGAGAGTCACCCACTCTGACTCGTTCCCGAATATAATCAACTCCAAGGCTCTGCTAGCACATGATCACCCTCTCAAAGAAGCACCTGGCCGAATCATCTTCCTTGTAACTCGCCCCTACACGAAGCATAAATCCTGAGTCTTCCCAAAGCCTGAGCATGAATCGGTAAGGCCAACTATAGCACACATTCCTCAAATCACTTGCTCAAATTACCACTGATGTTTTCTTTCCTTAGTCGTAATAACCCTCCAATATGCCAATAACTAGAAATCTCGCAAATAGACAACCATGTGATCCCGTCGTAGGCGGTGGGGGCTCTCCCACATAACTTGAAGCTACCATTGCATAATTCTGGAATCCACCAAGACTCCTTATCCCCCATTGACATGATCTTGCACAATCAACTAGCCAAATTGCCGCAAAATCTTCCTGTTAACTATTTCATGAACACTCTGAATCACTAGCCACGTTTACATGTCTGACCTCTTACTGGTTAGCCAGTAGAATTCTTCGTAGAAGTTTTGTGAACACCACATGACCGCTAACCCGCTCACAGGAAATAACCCACCTGTGAAAATTAAATGCTGACACCTTCCAACGTCGCTGCACTGGGTACAATTACTACGAAATCAGTAACCCATCTGGAGCTCGTGCTCATTCATAAGTTGTACAAGTCCGTTCACTCTCCATTGACATTTCAGAAATTGCGACAACACATTCCAAATCCAAAGTCATGTTGTACCCTTTTTCATGTCAAGCAAACTCCCTTATGTTGTATCCCATCTCCCGCTGTATAATAGCCAATATTTCAAATTAATTCCGTAGACCCAATCACCGTCCACCATAATTCCCAATTCACTCTAAACTTTCCTCAAGGCGTGTAGCTATCCTATCACAGAACCCACCTGCTACTCTGCCACTTTCCCACTTTGGTCAAACTCACTCCTTTAAGTAACTACCCGACTCTTGTTTCTCACACTTGGCCTTCTATAATTTTATTCACCGCAAGGCACCTCCTACATGTCCTTCCTCATCCTTCGCTGCCCAGTTGTTGCCTTAAATCAAAATCTACCTCTGTAGCACTTGAACCGTTAGATCGCTACCAACTTTAAACCTTTCCAGAAATCATCTTTCTCGAGCCATCAATACCAGGAATGCCGATTTGATTCTGAACCACTGCACACTATGACATCTGACAGTCGCTTTCCCGGCACCATTTATAATACTCTGCCCCGAGGTAAATTGAAGGAAACCATAACACCGGCGAAACTTAACACATTATAACCAATCAAGGATGATGACGCCACATCACAGGCGAAGATTCCACCACGCTCGAAAATATCTAGTCCCGCTACTCGCATAAGATTGAATGGGAAAGAAATAAAGGCATTAGCCTCAAAGGAATCAAATCGCACGATGAGGAATCAAGAAGGGAAGTACTCCTAACAGCCCTGTAGCCTCTCGAAGATAAGTACAGACGTCTCTCTATGGATCTGCAAAACTCTACTAGACTCGCTCATGACTCGTGATACCTAAGTGAACCTAGTGCTCTGATACCATGTTGTCACGACCCACAATTCTTGAAAGGTCGTGATGGCGCCGGACACTACTATCAGGCAAGCCAACACCAATAATTAGCAAATTCTCATTTTAATATTTCTGAAATCGTAAATTTCCTTCAATTAAATAATAAATGATGAACTTCACAGAGTAAATAATAATATTTGTTTTCCTCAAATTTCAATACTAAATAATCTCATAATCATGCCAAAACCCGGTGTCACAAGTGCATGAGCATTAACTAGGAATGTAAAATAAAATACAACAGCTTTCCGGAATGTAATTGGACAGGACAAATGTAAGTACTCTGAAGGAGACTCTGTTGGTTGCGGAGCGTCGTATAGAATGCAGCTCACCTAATTCATAATCACTCCTCTGCGCCCATAAGGCCTCTAAACATATGTGTACTTGAACAAATATGTGCAGCAAGTGTAGCATGAGTACGTAAATCAACGCGTACCTAGTAAGTATCCCGTCTAACCTCGAATAAGTAGTGACGAAGGTTCGACTCGGACACTTACTATGGGCTATAATTAATATACCAATGATATGATAAATTATGGATTTTATGAGGCAACGGTAAACACAATAACATGAGGCAGGTAAATAATTCTCTTTTTAATAGGGTATTTCCAAATTTGTTTTCATCTTTTGAAAATTATATCTTCGGACAATGAGGTCATATCAATTGTCCATAATTCCAAAACAATCAATTAAGTCATGCGCAAATCATGCCGAGGTCGTACGGCCCGATCCAACAAATATTTAAATTGTGCATTGCCAGAGAGTCGAATGGCGAGAACCATAGATGCATCTATTTAATCTGCCGAGGTGTTCGGCCCGTTCCACAAAGATAAACACATTCAAACAGTCAATCGAGAATTCACCAAGGGGGGATTATCCAAGAAAATAGCAATTGCTCTTTTAACAGTCAATAAATGATGTTTAGCTTTTTAGGAAATTTATTTACCAAGTTCGATATGATTTAAGCATTTTAAATTGACAACAAGGTTGCAAACATTACAAGTAGAGCATGCTTTTGAGTCCTAGACTACTCGGACTTAAGCATAACAGTAGCTACGCACGGACTCTCGTCACCTCGTGCGTATGTAGCCCCCCACAATTAGGCGTACATATTGATTTATTTCACCTATGGGGTAAATTCCCTCTTACAAGGTTAGAAAGGAGACTTACCTCGCTCCGAAGTTTCATAACTGGCTCCCAAGCCATTCAATCAACTCAGATCGATGCCCAACGCTCCAAAACTAGTCAAATAAGATGCAACCCAATCAAAATATGCTCTAATACTCAAAACAATCAATTTACAGCAATTTCAAACTCCGCTCGAAAAGTCGATAAAGCACCCTCGTGCACACGTGCCCGGATTCCGAACATATTTGAAGATAACCATTACCCATAACCTCATGAACTCGAATGTTTGATTTATTTCCAATTCCATGCCCAAATCCGTGATCAAAAATCCAAGAATACCAATTTCTAGGTTTTTCGTCAAAATTCAAATTTTCTACTACTTTTCTTGTTTAAATCCATATATAAACCAAGTATTTAACTTGAAATAGGAGGGAATCACTTACCTTGACATAGATGATGAAAATATCCCCTTGAAGCTCTCCAAAAATCGTCCATCCCAGTGAAAAATGAGAGAGAATGAACCAAATCCCGTATTAAATCCAATCTGCCCAGACCCGTTCTTCTTCGCATTCGCGTAACCAATGTCGCGTTCGCGAAGGTTTGACCATGCACAGCATCACGTTCGTGTTCAAGCTCTCGCGTTCGCGATAGCCAACTGCCCTCCTTCTTCGCGTTTGCAATCTAAGCTTCGCATTTGCGAAGGCTTAATGGCTCAGGGTCCCGGCTCCTCTTCGTTCTTCGCGTTCGCGACCATTGGGTCACGTTCGCGTAAGCTTGACTAGACCTTGCCTCGCATTCGCATCCACTGCTTCACGTTCGCGAAGGCCAAATCTAGCACCCCCAAAATTTCTTCTTCGCGAACGCGGGACTTCCTTCGCGTTCGTGAAGAAGGAAACCAGACACCAGAAATAACAATCCAAAATAGCTCCAACTTGGTCCGAAACTACCCCGAAACACACCGGAGGCCCCCGGGACCCCGTCCAATCACACAAACTAGTCCCATAACGTAACACGGACCTGCTTTAAGCCTCAAATCACATCAAACAACATTAAAATCATGAATCACGCCCCAATTCGAGCTTAATGAACTTTAGAACTTTAAACTTCTACATTCGATGCTGAAACCTATCAAATCACGTCCGATTGACCTCACATTTTGCACACAAGTCACATTCGATATTACGGGCCTATATCAACTCCCGGAATTGAAATCCGACCCCGATATCAAAAAGTCCACCCCGGTTAAACTTCTCAAAAACCTTACAATCTCTAACTTCCGCCAAATGATCCCGAAATGATCTACGGACCTCCGAATCCACTTCTGAACGCGTTCCCAATACCAGAATCACCATACGGAGCTACTCCCATGGTCGGAATCCCAAACGGACATTGATAACATTGAAATTCAATTCAACTCAAATTTACGAAATCCTTCTAAAAATGCCAACTTCCATAATAGGTGCTGAAACGTTCCCGGGCCATCCAAAATTCGACCCAGACATACGCCCAAGTCCAAAATCATCATACGAACCTGTTGGAACCTTCAAATCCCGATTATGAGGTCGTTTACTCAAAAATCTAATCTTAGTCAATTCTTCCAACTTAAAGCTTCCAAACTGAGCATTTTCTTTCCAAGTCAACTCTGAACTTCCGAAATTTTAATTCCGACCATGCGTACAAGTCATAATACCTTAAGTGAAGCTACTCATGGACTCAAACTGCTAAACGACGCGCTAGAGCTCAAAATGACCGGTCGGGTCGTTATATTCTCTCCCACTTAAATATACATTCGTCCTCGAACGTGCTAAGAACTGCTCTGAAGTTGTCTGAAATCATTGCTTAACACCTCGTGCACTTACCCGTGCTATCACAACTCAGTTGGGCATATTAGCTCGAGCTAATCTAAAGATTTTCCCTTTTACTTCGCCAAATAGGCCTTAGAGCTCAATTCCAACATACGGAATTCTCTGCCATGCATGATTCCATCATACGGAGACCGTATTAATATTTATACGATGCACCAATACATAATTGCATACCTTTACTGGATCCACACTACGCACTGCATAACTTACATAACCAATAATATCCTCTGATGACAATAGCCGAAATCTCACGAATCCGATGCTCATAATACACCTCATGACATATATAAGTCCTGTTTCAACACTGGCAATACGCCACAACGGAAGAGACGTGTAGAAATTCATAACTTACTGCCAAGTCAACAAATCATTGAACCTCTCATCTTGACTAGAATCATCACCCCATTATGAACCAAATAATGGTATTTGCTCTTTAATATTCTTCATATAATCCGATCGCACTGATCCCAGATCCAAAAATCTCGTCTCACCCAGTATAAGTTGCCTGGGCAATAAGCCACCTCAAGCACTGCCAAAAGTCGCATATGATGCCACAATGTGCCAATAAGCTACAAACCCAAATGTGATACCTAAAGAAAATGAACTCTAGAAAGGATTACTCAACCCGCATAACTAATTAGACAACCGAAAAGGTGTAATGAACCTTCCTAAAAAAATGGGATATAAAACACTCAAAATAAAATATAAGGGATTGTACTCAGCATCACACTGTTGCGGCGTGCAACCCGATCCAAACAATATACCCATGGCGGCGTGCCACCCGATCCACACATAAAATCTATAAGGAAATACTTACCGAGTTAGAATGCTCATTACTACAAAATACTCGAATATCGGCCACAAGCACGCTAAGTGCATAATACCATCCCTGGGAGGACAGACAGCGCCATACGCTACAAAACGCAAACACAACTAAGGTGTGATATATGATCTGAATCTCGAGAGCCATCCCGCTCACATAACACCATCGCTACACGGAACCTTAACACCTAGGAAATTTATCAAGCCTTAACACCTAGGAAATTTATCAAGAAGTTTCATAACTCACACGGCGCAATATAGTATTACATGAAATAGCCGACGACGAAATAACATCCAACGTCCAAATACTCCTCCATAAGGAGCGCTATGCTGAAATGAACACATCTGGCCTGACATAGAGCCCATATTCACATTTAAATCCATCCACAGGCCTCAAGACGATTTTGATCGCACCGTACTAGGCTAATAACCTTTCAAGGATCCATAATAACCCTTTTTCCCATAACACACAAGAACAACCATCATAACCGGAACAAACTTTCACAATCCACAACCAAATGAATCGAGCGCCCTCCAGGCATAAATTCTCACATGAACAATAGTACCGCAATCTCCATACTTGGTTCCAATCTTCGATCAATCAAGTGACTATATGTCACACTTATACAATCTTCCCGTAGGACGTGCTCCCATGACCTTCTGCACCAGATAACAAGTCTGCACATCCATACCACCGGCCGCACAAATGCTGTAAAGCAAATCAAAAATCTGAAATCACTACTCAAAGCCTCTTATACAGGACACCGATCTCAAGTGACGCTAAAGACAATACCAGCTTACTCTAACCATCTTAATCCTCTCCCGCTCATCCGAGCTCTTGACATTCTTGCCGACACCAAACTGCAACCTTGATCCTCAACTTCCGAATCCCATGTCGATCACTGTATTTAATCATGCCAATGCGCAAGAGTACAAGAATTTCATCTTAACTTCCGAACTACTAATGGGGTTAACACTTCATCACCTAGAAATATTTTACTTAACTCATTCCAAGAAAACCATCGCAACACGCGACTGAATCCTCATATCCGCAGAAAATACCAACCTCAAGTAGTGGTCTAAACCACCATAACCCTTCCAGGATCCATATGCACATAACATGCCATAATACTCGAAAGCCTCCAAATAAGATCAGTTACGGCGACCATCAAACCTCGCACGTACTATCACAAATCACATGAATAACCTAACACACTGAAGGAGCTGATCATTTCCATCATTATGACGATTCAACAATTTCTAACCGACTCGACTCTTTCTAATTTACCCTAGGCTTAGCTTAGGAATAATAATAGATCCACTCAAAACATGGCGAACTCAATCTACACTCGTCCTGAGTGGTCCTATTTCACAAGACCACATTATCTCAAAACCCACGAACCATTTCATATCCTCCTTGTGCGCATAATCGCGTCTTCAACTGATATACCCATTCTGATGACTCTCCAATAAATCCAAAGTTACATGCTCTCCTTCCCCTCATAATATCCCGTAGACCAAAGATAACATGGAACACTCCAAGCTCCTTTATCAAAATCCGCTACAAAAGCTCGATATTCAACCATACTATGGACTCGAAATCCTTAGGCACCACACCTTAACTTTTGAATCCACTAGGACCGTTATTGAGAGTCACCCGCTCTGACTCGGTCCCGAATATAATCAGATCCAAGGCTCTGCTAGCACATGAGCACCCTCTTAAAGAAGCACCTGGCCAAATCATCTTCCTTGTAACTCGCCCCTACACGAAGCATAAATCCTGAGTCTTCCCAAAGCCTGAGCATAAATCTATAAGGCTAACTATAGCACACATTCCTCAAATCGCTTGCTCAAATTACCACTGATGTTCTCTTTCCTTAGTCGTAATAACTCTCCAATATGCCAATAACTAGAAACCCCGCAAATAGACGACCATGTGATCCCGTCGTAGGCGGTGGGGGCTCTCCCACTTAACTTGAAGCTACCATTGCATAATTCTAGAATCCACCAAGACTCCTTATCCCCCATTGATATGATCTTGCACAATCAACTAGCGAAATTGCCTCAAAATTTTCCTGTTAACCATTTCATGAATACTCTGAATCACTAGCCACGTTTACATGTCCGACCTCTTACTGGTTAGCCAGTAGAATTCTTTGTAGAAGTTTCGTCAACACCACGCGACCGCTAACCCGCTCACAGGAAATAACCCACATGTGGAAATTAAATGCTGACACCTTCCAATGTCGCTGCACTGGGTGCAATTACTACGAAATCAGTAACCCATCCGGAGCTCGTGCTCATTCATCAGTTGTACAAGTCCGTTCACTCTCCATTGACATTTCAAAAATTGCGACAACACATTCCAAATCCAAAGTCATGTTGTACCCTTTTTCATGTCAAGCAAACTCCTTTATGTTGTATCCCATCTCCCGCCGTATTATAGACAATATTTCAAATTAATTCCGTAGACCCAATCACCGTCCACCATAATTCCCAATTCACTCTAAACTTTCCTCAAGGCATGTAGCTATCCTATCACAGAACCCACCTGCTACTCTGCCACTTTCCCGCTTTGGTCAAACTCACTCCTTTAAGTAACTACCCGACTCTTGTTTCTCACACTTGGCCTTCTATAAGTTTATTCACCACAAGGTACCTCCTACATGTCCTTCCTCATCCTTCGATGCCCAATTGTTGTCTTAAATCAAAATCTACCTCTGTAGCACTTGAACTGTTAGATCGCTACCAACTTTAAACCTTTCCGGAAATCATCTTTCTCGAGCCATCAATATCAGGAATGCCGATTCGATCCTGAACTACCGCACACTGCGACATCTGACAGCCGCTTTCCCGGCACCACTTATAATACTCTGCCCCAAGGCGAATTGAAGGAAACCATACCACCGGCGAAACCTAACACATTATAACCAATCAAGGACGATGACGCCACATCACAGGCAAAGATTCCACCACGCTCGAAAATATCGAGTCCCGCTACTCGCATAAGATTAAATGGAAAAGAAATGAAGGCATTAGCCTCAAAGGAATCAAATCGCACGATGAGGAATCAAGAAGGGAAGTACCCCTAACAGCCCTGTAGCCTCTCGAAGATAAGTACAGATGTCTTTGTACGGATCTACAAGACTCTACTAGACTCGCTCATGACTCGTGAGACCTAAGTGAACATAGTGCTCTGATACAATGTTGTCACGATCCAAAATCCTTGAAAGGTCGTGATGGCACCGGACACTGCTGTCAGGCAAGCCAACACTAATAATTAGTAAATTCTCATTTTAATATTTTTGAAATCGTAAATTTCCTTGAATTAAATAATAAATGATGAATTTCACAGAGTAAATAATAATATATATTTTTCCGCAAATTTCAATACTGAATAATCCCATAATCATCCCAAAACCCGGTGTCATAAGTGCATGAGCATTAACTAGGAATGTAAAATAAAATATAACAGCTGTCCGGAATACAAAATGGACAGGAAAAATATAAGTACTCTGAAGGAGACTCTGTTTGCTACTAAGCATCATATAGAATGCAGCTCACCTATCCCCGCCATAATCACGCCTCTGCGCCCACAAGGCCGCTAAATATATGTGTACCTGCACAAAAATATGCAACAAGTGTAGCATGAGTACGTAAATCAACGCGTACCCAGTAAGTATACCGCTTAACCTCGAAGAAGTAGTACGAGGGGTCAACTCGGATACTTACTATGGGCTATAATTAATATACCAATGATATGATAAATTATGGATTTTATGAGGCAACGGTAAACACAATAACATGAGGCAGGTAAATAATTCTATTGTTAATAGGGGATTTCCAAATTTATTCTCATCTTTTAACAATTATATCTCCGGCCAATGAGGTCATATCAATTATCCATAATTCCAAAACAATCAATTAAGTCATGCGCAGATCATGCTGAGGTCGTACGACCCGATCCAATAAATATTTAAATTGTGCACTGCCAGAGGGTCGAATGGCGCGAACCATAGATGCATCTATTTAATCTGTCGAGGCGTTCGGCCTGTTCCACAAAGATAAACACATTCAAACAGTCAATCGAGAATTCATCAAGGGGGAATTATCCGAGGAAATGGAAATTGCTCTTTTAACAGTCAAGAAATGATGTTTAGCTTTTTAGAAATTTTATTTACCAAGTTCGAAATGATTTAAGCATTTTAAGTTGACAACAAGGTTGCAAACATTACAAGTAGAGCATGTTTTTGGGTCCTAAACTACCCGAACTTAAGCATAACAGTAGCTACGTACGGACTCTCGTTACCTCGTGCGTACGTAGCCCCCACAATTAGGAGCACATATTGATTTATTTCACCTACGGGGTAAATTCACTCTTACTAGGTTAGAAAGGAGACTTACCTCGCTCCGAAGTTTCATAACCGGCTCCCAAACCATTCAATCAACTCAAATCGATTCCCAACGCTCCAAAACTAGTCAAATAAGATGCAACCCAATAAAAATATGCTCTAATACTCAAAAATAATCAATTTACAACACTTCCAACTCCACTCGAAAAGTCGATAAAGCACCCTCGAGCCCACATGCCCGGATTCCGAAAATTTGTGTAGATAACCATTACCCATAACCTCATGAACTCAAATGTATGATTTATTTCAAATTCCATGCCCAAATTCGTGGTTAAAAATTCAAGAATACCAATTTCTAGGGTTTTTCTTCAAAATTCAAATTTTCCACTAATTTCCTTGTTTAAATCCATATATAAACCAAGTATTTAACTTGCAATAAGTGGGAATCACTTACCTTGACATAGATGATGAAAATCGCCCATTGAAGCTCTCCAAATATCATCCATCCTAGTGAAAAATGAGAGAGAATGAGCCAAATCCCGTATTAAATCCAATCTTCCCAGACTCGTTCTTCTTCGTGTTCGCGAAGGCCTGACCATGCACAGCATCGCGTTCGCGTTCGCGTTCGCGATAGCCAATTGCCCTCCTTCTTCGCATTCGCAGTCTAAGCTTTGCGTTCATGAAGGCTTAATGGCTCAAGGTCCCGGCTCCCCTTCCTTCTTTGCGTTCGCGACCACTGCGTCGCGTTCGCGTAAACTTGACCAGACCTTGCCTCTCGATCGCGTCCACTGCTTCGCGTTCGCGAAGGCCAAATCCAGTACCCCTAAAATTTCTTCTTCGCGAACGCGGGACTTCCTTCGCGTTCGCGAAGAAGGAAACCAGACACCAGAAACAGCAGTCCAAAATAGCTCCAACTTGATCCGAAACCACCCTGAAACACACCCGAGGCCCTCGGGACCCCGTCCAATCACACAAACCAGTCCCATAACATACCACGGACCTACTCGAGGCCTCAAATCACATCAAACAGCATCAAAATCAGGAATAACGCCCCAATTCGAGCTTAATAAACTTTAGACTTCAAACTTCTACATTTGATGCCGAAACCTATCAAATCACGCCCTATTGACCTCAAATTTTGCACACAAGTCACATTCGACATTACGGACCTATTCCAACTTTCGGAATCGGAATCCAACCCCGATATCAAAAAAGCCCACCCCGGTTAAACTTCTCAAAAACCTTCCAATCTCTAACTTCCGCCAAATGATCCTAAAATGATCTACAAACCTCCGAATCCACTTTCGGACGCGTTCCCAATACCAGAATCACCATACGGATCTATTCCCAGGCTCGGAATCCCAAACGGACATTGATAACATTGAAATGCACTTCAACTCAAATTTAAGAAATCTTTCTAAGAATGCCAACTTCCATAATATGTGCCGAAACATTCCCGGGTCATCCAAAATTCGACCCGGACATATGCCCAAGTCCAAATTCATCATACGAATCTGTTGGAACCTTCAAATCCCGATTCCGAGTTCGTTTACTCAAAAATCCAACCTTAGTCAATTTTTCCAACTTAAAGCTTCCGAAATAAAATTTTTCTTTCCAAATCAACTCTGAACTTCCAAAATTTTAATTCCGACCACGTGTACAAGTCATAATACCTGAAGTGAAGCTACTCATGGCCTCAAACTGCTGAACAACGCGCTAGAGCTCAAAACGACCGGTCGGGTCGTTACAAGTTTTGTTTTTTGATTTTTTTATTGTAGCTAATTATAAGATATCTATATTTTTTAATACAAATAGAGTAACCAATTAAGTTAAAATTTAAAAATTCAAAAGGTTTTTTAGTTAGAAATATAGTTTATTTTATCTAAAAACAATTTACATCTAAATTGTTTTTTTACAAATAAGTTAAAAAATCCAACTTGAAGCTACTCCCCAATTTGAATGGGTATTTATTTTTATATTTTTATTTTTTTATTATATCTAATTATAAGATATCTATATTTATATCATTCAAATAGAATAACCAATCAATTGAAAATTTAAAATGCAAAAGGTTTTTTTAGTTAGAAAAGAAGTTTATTTTGTCTTAAAACTCCAACTTGAAACTAGTTCTCAATTTGAATTAGTAATTTTTATTTTTTTCAATTTCATTTTTTATTTTAAAACTCCAACTTTGTTGGAACTTTGTCCTAAAAATCTAAACTTGTCGTCTTATGGTTATTTACTTCTTTTTATATATATAAAATAAAATAGATATTTATATAGACTACTATATTAGGAAGAAACTACTCCCCACTTTGAATTGAAAGTTTTGTATTTCTTTATTTTTGTTTTTTATTTTAAAATAATTTTAAAACTCCACCTTGAAACTACTCCCCAATTTGAATTGGTAGTT